>JAMKCH010037114.1:0-15035 GCA_023653785.1 Ophioderma brevispina
ACCCTGACAATGGATGTGTTTAAACCCATCCATTGTCAGGGTGTTTGATAGGTCACAGGTAGGCTGAATGGAACTCCTTGCCTCATATGAGTGGCAAAGTCCACCATTGAAGGTCTGAGGTAACCTTCGTCTTCCTGGGGGAAGGTGGGGTGTTTACTACTGCCAACAAGTTTTTCATCCGGCCAGCTAAAACACATAAATTTGAAATCTATAGGCTGCATCTAATCTTGGGACCATCATTTGCTTTCATATTAAGGCAAAATAATCTGTCACGCCACCTTACTTTTGGTAGTGGAAGACAAGACTTAGTTTTGGAGGAAGGGGATGGTTGCCACCTTATAGAGCACGTGTGGTCTAGTGGAAAGTGCAGGGCTCATGATCATTAGATTGTGAGTTCGAGCCCCACCGTGGCCGACGTGTTGTGTCCTTGGGCAAGATACTTTATCTCGCTTGTCTCACTTCACCCAGGTGTAAATGGGGAGCTGTTAGGGGGTAGTCATACTGTGAGCCGTTATAATTGGCTGCCGAATTTTCAATATGTGAAAAATGTGATTTATCCTAGTGACAGCGGAATAAATGTAAAGCGCTTTGAGACTTAATTGTATAAAGCGCTATATAAATACTTGCATTTATTTTATTTTTATTTATAATATTTTTCTTTTTCACTTCTATCAAAAATATATAGGCTTTATGCAATACCTCCCGTGTATGTTACAAAACTTGATTTTCCTTTCATAATCACCCCAAAAACCTAGCAAACCCATGATAATTACTTAATTAAAACATTACTATGACGTCAAATGGAGGACTATTGGAACGTTTTTGATATCAATGGAAAGAGGAGACTTATACCAACCCACCTGTACCAAAATCAAAAGGGTCAGAGGCTTTGTAACTAAGAAATCCAGGAAGGTCTTAACCAACACCTTTAAAATGGTTGAGGGGACGAAGTTTAAAGTACAATTTCATGCAGACAGTGCATACTATTTTGAAAATCAAAGAAGGATGCATTTGATCGTTTTTCCTATATGCTAATTGTGTTTGTTGACCTCAAAAACCTTGGTACAGACACCTCATTTGTGCTTTTAGACCAAATGGTTGAGGAGTTATGATCCACGATATGCCTTATAAAGGTCATTGACCTTTGACCTTGAATATCTGACCAACGCAGCTGCCCGAAGGCCGGACAAATTTTTTCATTATAATTCACATATAGCCCTACAAGAATATACAAAAAAGTCCTTTTATTAGAATTTTTTCAAGGTTGAATTGCACATGGCCTCTACTAATATGATAGGGATAATTTTCGGCCATTTTGGGGATTTTTTTTTTATTAAAGGCAGACTCAGAGGTTTCGAAATATAATTATTTTGAGTAGAAATTAAAAAGTCATCTAGATCTAAAGATAGTCACCTAAAATGTCCAATTCCAAAGTTAGAGATGAATCGAATTTTCCGTTTTCATGCAGTAAACATTTATGCACAGTATAACAGCACAGTATAACAGTGCCATAGGACACCGTGTATAATAACAATTCCGGATCCGGAATTTTATAACAAAGTTATGATTTTCTATATGAAGGACTTCGATTTGTGCTTAGTTATTTCACACAATGATTAGTATATGGACAAGCATTATGTACATGCAAAAAACACGATTTGTTTGAAAATTGAGTGCGCCCCCATCGGGAAATCTCTGAGTCAGCCTTTAATGGAAAAGTGATCTATGCATTTTTGTGTATGTATAGACCGTATTCAATATGACGTCAGCCACCAGACATGTTGGTGGACAAGATGCTACTTCCAGGAATACAATACATTAAGCTTGTCAAGCGATCCATGTTTAGCGATGGCACAGGGTCATTGACAGGTGAATGTATTGTGTACTGGAATGGTCTATCTTGTCCCACCAACATAGCTGGCTATGAATACGGTTATACATGGAACCCCGCATCAACAGGTCTGTGAAATATTTTATTGCCAGGTGCGCAGAACCGTGCACAAGTTGGAGATGGGGCTTTCTAGGTGCTGTGTGCCCCAAAAGGATTTGTACGTATGTATTTTTGATGTTTGTCTTTTTTTTTTATGTTGTGTGGAATCCAAGGCAGTAGTAAAGAAAAAGAATAATATTATGCAATCACAAAAAAGCAAAATCAACATTTATCAATTGTATCATTCATCATTCATTCATCATCATTCATTTATTCATTCACCACTGCACAAGGTCATGTAATATCATTTTCAAATATTAGCTTTTTAAGGGGATTACTCTTGTATAGGTTTTATGGAGTGCACTAAAAAAGCTTAACCCGAAAAGGCCCGGAGGCGGGAATCGCCCCCCCCCCCGACATTTTTTGTCGTATCTCACCTATGTGGTATTTTTTTACGCCGAAACTGGGGGCTGACCTTTTTCTTTGAAGCCTTGCGCTCAATTTCAGATCATTTTGAACAAAAATCGGACTACGGTTATGACGCGGGGCCGTTAGGTATCGCGCAATGCGTGCGAAGAAAAAGATTTTTTCCATTGAAATTACACGGAACAGCGAAATCCATTTTTTGTGCTAAGGATACAGTTACACTAGTTTTATTCTAATGTATTTGATTTTTGTAGGTATAGAGCATGTTGCGCATACTTTGACACATATCATGGCCAAAAAATCCAACTTTTGCTTGAAAAAACATGGCGAAAAAACCATGAATTTTGCGTTTTTTGAGATTTTCGCATTTTGCATGACTCACTGTGACGGCATGCAAGGTATGTTTGTACTTTTTGGTGTCAATGGACTCGGGAGGGTCATAAAAAAGGGGGGGAGCCCTATCCATTGGTACAACACCTATGTAGTTCATAAATCCGTTTCCGAGTAATAGGGGGCGGAATCCCCCCCCCGGCGGTGAATGGAACGGTGTGGTGAAATGGGTCCAAAAGCCCAGCTCTTTTAGGGTTAAATCTCAAATGCTTTTGGAACTTTGTTAGTAATACGTGCTTTGGAATGATCGAATGTTACTGATATTTTTATGCCATCTGCGTGTGACATCAGGTCAAATTTGTGGAAAATATCGAATGAATTGGTGTAATGGTTTTAGACCATATTAAAAAGGAAAATATAAATATAAAAATCCTCTTTTTTCAAAAAAATGCTAAAATAAAAAAAAAAACAACAACAGTTTGTAACACATTTTCTACCACCTTAAATCCTCAACTATACCAAATTGGTTTATCATCTTGTAGAAAATATTTATTGGCTTTTTAAATGATCGTAAAAGGCCTATTTTTGGGAGGGGGTTTGTTGTTGGTGTTTGTAACAAAAGTATATTAAAAAAACTCTTTTTAGGTAAAAAAGGCGACATTTTGGACGCCATCTTGGATTTTATTTTTAGCAAGGGCTATTTTCTCTAACATCACTTTTCATACCCCCAACGTATACACTATGCAGTATGGGGTCAAAATTTTAGAGCAGAGGATGTAGTAAGGTCAAACACCCTTTTTTAAGGAGGATAAGGAATGGCTGGTCCTGGACTACTATGTATGCAGAAATCGTTCTCTTGTGTTCAGGCTGGTCACTTGCGGATTCCAAGATAGCAAGTATTTTTAATATTCATAGTATTTTGAACAATATTTAAAATTAAAAAATTTTAGGAAAATCAGGGGTTTTTTTTCATATTTTTACGTTTTGGATTTTTTTGTTATTTGAAATTTAATTATATAGACTATTTTTGTTGTTAACTTCTTGTAACAGCTTATGAACAACATTCAGAGGGATTTAGGTCTTTAGTAACCACGTATAACAAACAAGTTTGTAAAATTATTTCTTTTAATTGTTAATAATATTTAACTGTGCCAAACTTTGCTTACACATGTTATATATTACTATGGACGGTACATAAATGGCACATCCTTATCTTAGTACTCGTATTTATGTCCGCTTTGGCTTGCCATATGTATGGCAACGCTCCACGTATCAAATCATGGCGAGTTTCATGCGCTGTATATCGAGTTACCCCGCGATATGTCGAGTTTACAGCGCAGCCTATCCAGTTTGAACTTTATGTGCCGAGTTTCATAAATCATGTCCAGAAAATCATGGCCGAGTTTTAAAAAATGGACATGATTTTTTTTGAACATTGCAAACTAGGACATGATTTTTTCTAACATGGGCAAACTCGACATTATTTTTTCTCAAAATGAGCAAACTGACATGATTTTTTTCTCAAAACATGAGAAAATCAACATGATTTTTTCAACAGAGGCAAATCGACATCCCGTGATTTTTTTACACACATCCACCAAAAAAACATGCCGAGTTTTCAGTTGAGAAAAAAATCATGTTGCGATTTTGAAACTGGAAAGATTTATGTTAAACTAACCATATAGAGAGCAAAACTCGATGTATAGATGGCACACTGGACAGATAGCGCTTGTAACTCGACATATAAGCTGCACACTCGACATTATGGCGAGGAAAACTCGATAAACAGCGCGGGAAACTCGACATGCGCGGGGGAAAAATCGCCATGATTGCTACGTGGAGCGGGCCATACAGTGGAGTACGGTTTGGTGACTGAATCTGTATGGCTACACCACTGGTATTTGTATAAAGGCATAATTAGAGACACCAGCTGCACGACCATTATTATCATTACTAATATTACACGTAAACTGCAAAACTTCAGTTAGTGCATAAACGGGATCCTAGGGACCCAACCACTTTCAAAAAGAAATTTTAGATTAAATCCACCACCACATAGTAGGCGGCTTCAAAGGACATATCAAGGAAAGAAATAAAAATGAAAAAAATTGTACAATAAGAATTTATGGGCCAAACATTGATTGTTTTCATTTTGCGTAAAATGATGCGCGAAAAGAAATTATTTAGTTTCTGATTTCTATGGCATTGATTTACCTATACTTTGTGTAATTGCTTAATTGGAAAAATGAACTCTATTTACCATATTAATCACAAATATAAATATCTTCATGCCATTTACATAGTTTTTTAGGGTTACTTATTATTTACCATAAGTTTCTACAGTGACACTACTATAGTGAATATTAAAATATTGGCACCAATGGCCGACTATAATTTCCAAGAATTTGTTGATAATCATTTAATTGTTTATGTCATTAGCGGGATGCATTATGAAAATCAGAATCACAGTAAGTCTATTAAGTTTTTTTTCAATATTTGTCATGGGCCCTTCCGTCTGGGGAGCCCCCCGTCCGTGCTAATAACGCAATAAACGAAGTGATGGATCTGATATTTGCGTCAATGCAAGCGAAAAACACAAACACAAAAAAAATATAAACCTTAAACTATTGCATCGTTAAAAAAAAAGCCAACGAAAAACAAAAACAATGGGTCCCTAGGAACCCATTAGAGTCATAACTAGCTCAATTTCGACCCGCTAAAATACATTTCACCGCGCAGAAAGAAAGAAGAAATAATTTAACCGACACTGAAATGAATTTCTCCACGCCGAAATTAATTCGGCGTTTCGAATTCTCACTCAATCAAAAATTTATACGTTGTAACCAATACAAAGACACTTAAAATTTTGAAAATTAATTTTGCCGAGCTGAAAGCCGAAATTCACGAGCCTGAAATTGGTGAAAATCTTTGACGATGGGGGCCCCCCCCCCCCATGGCCCATCTAGAAATGGGGAGCATGGTAATCCGATTTTGCTTTCTAAATGTCAAAGACCTATAGCTAAGATTATAATTACATTTCTATTATACTTTAGGGATGATGTAACTCTAAACATATACAGAATAATGGAAACTTTAAAAGTTTTAAAAGATTTTAAGGTGGCCACATTGGCCCCATCTTAATTTTGAGGTTGTTGGAAAAAAGAAAGTACCAGATGTTACTTCCTCAAGGCATGACAGGTAACAGATATCTATTAAACAGATATATAGCAGGCAAACTACACTGCTATGGCGACCATTGTGAAATTTAATAGGCTGCCATAACGAAGTGACCCAATATTGTTATCAAAAAGCTTATTAAATCTATATAGACCATGCATAAACATGGATATAGACAACGGAATCGTGCCTATACCAGTCTCAGAAACCGGGACATGGGCAAAATCAACTTTTTGGCGGGGGGGGC
The DNA here is from genome assembly GCA_023653785.1 of Ophioderma brevispina. Lineage (NCBI taxonomy): Eukaryota > Metazoa > Echinodermata > Ophiuroidea > Amphilepidida > Ophiodermatidae > Ophioderma > Ophioderma brevispina. The sequence continues at coordinate 6,111 of JAMKCH010037114.1, forward strand.
CGGCCATTTTGAAATTTAATTATGGACCCCGCGCACAACCAAATTATCTTGATGTTGTTGTTATCAATGATCTTATTGGATTCCTTGAATAATGGCTATAGACATCAGCTTTACTCGTCACAGAGAACGAGATAGAGCAAAAAAATTGGTGGAATTTGAATTTCCAAAATGCTGCCCATAGGGGGACTTTTAAAAGCCAACATGGCTATATCCTTAATTAATTACATGAGGAACCTGACTAATACACCGATCTTGATATTGATGACGAAGACGAATTCGACAAGCAATGACGAAAACAAATGGACACAAAAGTTGATATACAGTGACACAAAGTGAAACATCAGTTACAGAAATAATTAAATTGTTTTGGGCTTTCAGCGATTCCGATTTTCCAGGACGAATGCCAATTGCCTGATTATCAAAATAATTGCACACATGCGAAGAAATTAACTGGGAAACTATATAGTACGAAGTGCCCGGGAACTTAAGTGGCTATGAGACTTGAGACAATTTTATTTCATTCATGTCTACGAATTCCATAAGTGTGGTCAGAAAGGACGGGATCATGTGAGCACCTTACGGAAAAACACCCAATATTCTGTCCTTCGGAAATTACTTGGAATCATCGCTTCCATCATGTGCATGGACAACCGCAAATGTATAATTATTTAAAATCGAGCCGGTTTGATGATAGGAGTAGGGGGTGTACACCCCTGGCTGTTCCAAACCGTCATGGAATCCAAGTCTCGTTCCCAGTACTTGGTGGGTGTCCCATCGGGCACGTATACTGCGAATACTCATCCAACAAGTCTGGAGGAGTTCGGTTCGAGCTCGTCGCTGATTGGTGAAAAAATCCCCAAATCTTGAGCCAAAACATCGATCGACCGGTTTAGAGCAAATTTCAAAATCCTAGATGTCTTGAAGAGATGTCTTTGTACTGAATCGGGTGAACTGAAAAATTGCAATAAAGTCTTTCAATGTTGTTTATGCTGTTGTAGTATTGCATTTTGGTAAGTTTACTTTAGTCCCTGCCTTAAACCATGGTGAATTAATTGCACGTTGTTAACGATCAAAATTGGAGCACTCATATAAGATGACTAATAGGTGTGTCGACCTGAAACGAAAATTTCACCAGTCTTGTTGGTGGTGAGGCTTCGCAGTATTACGTTCAGCAGGAACAGGACACCCACCAAGTATGGGAACGAGACTATGGAATACTGGGCATCATTGTAAAGCTAGGTGTTTGAACACAGAATAATTTTGCATTGATTATTATCAACTTGTAAGATAGAGAGAAAAAAACGATTTTGCAAGACACTTCAAACTAGCAGTAACACCATCATAACATTAAATTGGAAGTTATCTATTAAATGTAACGATTAAAAGCAACTCGTATTATTGAACTTTTTATCATAAATAAAAGTAAGTAATGTCTGATCCTTAGCAATAAATTAGATCAATGTTTTTCAAACATTTATCAGTTGATCTTCATTGACAGACATAGCCAGCAAGATTATAAATTCTATACACACAGAGATATCTATTTACCATAGAATGCCGAAACCGAGCGGAACAGTCACATATGGTTGCAATATGTTAATTTTATGATTATGTGAAAAGGATGAAAAGAAGTAGTAAGAAAGGTTTAGACCTAGAAATGTTCTGTGTCACAAGTGATGTTAGTTTCTTACATTTTTTAATGTTAGAGTGAAATCGGACCAATTTCGTTGTTGCAATTTCATTTTGACTAAGAAATCTTTTGTTCTCTGATTGGGAGCGAATATTAAATATGATTGTAATGTTATTGAATCGAGTGTAAAAAGGTACGAACAAAACCAATATGTACTCTAGTATTGACAACCTTGAGCGAGTGTTAATATTTTGGAGACTCTTGAGGAGTTTAAGGAGAGTTATTTTTGTGGAGAAAAACTCTTCTATCAACCACAACTACTGGTATTCAACTTGGTGAGCATCTCTACGGGAGTGTTCTCGTGGTGAAGAGATTTGTCTCAACAGATTGAGGAACCACAATCGGCCCGAATTCTAAGGGTTCTTTGCAGAATGCAGAAGTAGGGGCTTCTTGTGCGCAGCACAACCAGTTACGGATGAGGGGTACCGGACGAAAAAAATAAAAACATGATAGCTAAAATTGGACCATAGGGTCCTGAAGCATAAAACAAGTGATGACAAAATTAAAGTTGTATTCGACACCATTTCCAAAAAGGGCAGTCCATCTTAAAAGCAAAAAACCATAGGGAGACAATTGTGCATGCAATTCTAGATAGATGTTTGGGGTCAATACATAGAGTAGTCAATGTGCACATTTTTGATGTCACGTTGGTGGTTACAATCACTCACGATCCATCGACACCTTGAGAAATGTTCTTGTTGGCGGCCTGAATCGTCATTCCGTGGAGGATATAAATGAAGTTGTCTTTTATGGGTTGGTATGAAGATATTCATCTGACAGTTTTGTAAATAGTTTTATTGAACTTTATTAATTTTGTCACACAAGAATTTACTAGGCATATTACAGAGATTGAAGGTTAGTATCAATACAATTTCACCCATCTTGAAAAAAATGCACCACTTCCAGAATTTATTTCCTTTTGAGACATTTTTAATGAACTCCTGATATTTTCTAACACAAAAATGGTCTTCCTGGGTTTTGCCTTCAATAAGGCTGCCATTTTGGAAAGTGGTTGTCCTATGCAAGTTGCCTCTTCTTTCAATTTTGTCATCACCAGGACCCTATGGTCCATTTTAGCTATGATGGCAAATGTTATTTTTTCCGGCCCAGGGACCCCTTCTGCTTAACTGGTTGGTGCCGCAGCACTGGAACTCCTTGACCGAGAAAAAAAATTCTTACACAAAATTCTTTCAAGGTTGTTTTGCCTTTGCTAACTGCCATTTTGGGAAAATGTGTCGTTATGCAGTTGCCACCACTTTAAATTTTGTCATCGCTGTTTTCGTGAACTAGGACCCATTATGGTAAATTTTAGCTATGATGACCAAATGCTATTTTTATTTTCCGGCCCCAGGTATCCCTCCTTTAAGGAGAGGGCGTACTTGCAGCACCAACCAGTTATGGAGCGGTTTCTGTATAGTTCAGCGGTAGAAAAATAGACCTTGCATATGACATTGCAAAAGAGTCCGACGAAATGTCTTGATGGTTTCTGGGTAACAGTGACCTGCTGATTCCAAATCTTATGATGAACTTTTGCATTCTTGAGCATTTGAGATAGGAAGGGGTAAATTAAAAAGGGTAAAATTGGTAAACGTTTTCATACCGGATTAGATGGTGTATACACATGTTAATCTGGTTCTAAGGATTAAAAAGGGTCATATTATGGTCCTACCGAACAACTAGAAATGGTCGCGTCCTGAAGCTTAGAAGTATCATGATTCTAAAATATCGTCTACACAACTGCGGTTTCATTTTTATCAGGGGAAAAGGAACTATATGAATATTTGTACATTTGTATGTGCGTAGAAATCGGAACGGTCTAGGAACGAGTCCCAGTTTACTGAAGTATGATTAAAATTTGATTCTAACAACCATGCACTTTTTTCAAGTCGGAAACATGTTGCTCTTGATTATAGACGGAAGTTTGTCAGAAAATCAACTAGATAATCTATAATTTGCACATACATGTGATACTAACAACCACCGGTATTTAATCTCGATCGAGAGCTTTATTTCATATTGAGAGTTTCATGTCTTGACAATGTAAAAGACTTGCCAACATAAATAGCTTTATACGAGCCAATGCAGTGGAACAGTCTGTACTGGCGAGGGACTAACGCGTAATACATAGGCCTATATGGAACATCAATCCAAGGGTGGTTAAATTGAGTGTGACACATATTGAATTTTACTTACCCTCCACATTACAGAATTTCCTGATTATATAGAAATTGTAGCACACCTTGAAATTATGGCGTTATGTTTTTTCTTTTCTGTTTTTTATTCTTACCAATCTGTTATATCCTTAGGAAACGAAACGGAATTATAATATCCGCGAGGAATACTTCGCCTTTGCAAGTTGCACATTTTCTAATCTGGATTGCACGCACAGAAACCTATCGCCATACCATCATTTTCTTCCACTTCACATCCATTGATCTCTCTGACAATGCGCACACAAAAAACGCTGCGCATTGCTGAATCTTCTCACAATTGGACTAAGTCGTATCACAGGTTAGATCCATTTCAGATTATGTGTTTAGGGACTTAATAAAACTACGTGACCTAACTTTAAAAGAAAATTTTCTAACCGTCCTTCCAAGTGAAGCATTGTCATATTTAGTGTCCCTCGAAGGACTGGATACGTCCGTGAACTATATCAAAACTTGACTATTGGTGAAGGCTTCCAACGATTGACAAAGCTGTCATACTTCAATTTCCACTGTATATTAGACAATGCAACTGATCCTGTGGTTTTGAACAATAGAACATTTCAGAATTTAGGCAATGCCCCGCTCACGTTTCTAAAATTCGTCTGGGATTCGATGTATGACGCGGTTCAGGTAAGAGTAGAAGAGGGGTTTTTTACTCCACTCAAACGAGTAACGACGCTTTGGACAATGTACGATCTATTTACTGAAGTACCATTGTCACTGAACTCAGAACTGCAAATGCTATTTATGCTGCTGGATCTACCAAGCAAACGACTAACAAACACAAGCTTGCAAAATTACGCTAAATGGAATGCAACATTGACACACCTAGATGCAAAATTGTCAGCATTAAACGCAATTGATGACTATGCTTTTGCTTGGTTCCCCGAGCTACGAATTCTAGATCTGAGCGGGTTCGTTTTCCCTCTCGTTTATATTGCCGATAATGCGTTCTATGGATTACACAAACTAGAAGAACTATATTTGGCGAGAAATTTCCTCAACACGGTCCCTCAAAATGCACTGAAGGTGTTTGGACCATCTGGTTCCCTGCGAGTATTAGATCTAAGTTACAACTGTTTGAATGGGGCTTTTCCCGATGATGCCTTTGCAGCAGTGACGTCATTGACCCATCTGGATTTGTCTCACAATCCACTTTATATGGCGTACTTTTGGATTAACGTACTTACAAATCTAACAGAGTTGAAAATTGATTCAGTAACGTCTGAAGCGGATATGTTCATACCTGATTTTTGGACAACAACTATAAATTCGTTACAAACAATTACCTTGAGCTGGCCAAATAATAAATATTTCCTGAAATATGTTTCCTTCGACATCTTTAAGCGGGCCCCTCGACTGCAAAAAATTATCCCTTGCTGAAGCATATATTTTCGAAATTTCTACCATCACGAATCTCCTTTTGCTCGAAGAATTAGATGTTGCGGGGAGTTTTGCTACGACTATACACCTTTTAGATGAATAGAGCAGAAAAATTGATTTCCCCAATCCCCAAGTACTGGTAATGTCCTCTAATCAAATAACATCAGCGAGCCTTACCAATTTGAGGCTAAATAAAACGGCACCCACGATCTCAAATTTAGATTTGAGTTATAATCGAATCGAACATATTAATAACAACGCACTTACATCATTACACCACCTTCAGTACTTAAACCTAGGACATAATCGACTCCTGGAGGTGGATGGACTGTTACATTTGAAATCTATTCAATTCCTTGACATTTCCCAGGGTGCCATAAGCGACGTTCCACCGGCGTTACTCCAAACTTTTGACTCTCTGGAATTTCTCACGCTGGATCTCAGCGGCAATCCATTCTTGTGCTCTTGTAAAACGGTACCATTTGAAAATTGGATTCTTTCTTCTGACTTCAGGGTGCTTCTCAAACCTAATCTAAATTGTACAAATGCCAACAGTCCTGAGTAAAATTGACCGGACTGAGCGTACAGAGCTTCACCTGGATTGCACCCTCACATTATGGATGTACATTGGCGTTGGCGTCTTCTGTGGGCTACTCTTGTTTCTTACTGTTGCAGCTGTGGTGAAATATCGGTTGGCATATCAGTACCAACGCTTTTTTTGCTGCTTAATCAACGCAGTGTCGACGCAAAATTTGAAAACTCCTTCCAATTGTTGATGACGATGAAAAACGCAAATATAACTCCCGGTATGTTGCACTTTGTTTCATATGCACATGAAAATGAGAGAGATTGGAATGGTGTTGAATAACTCAGATGTAATATGGAAGAAGGACCCCAACCTGTTCGCCTTTGCATCGGCCATGCTCGAGATTTCATTCCTGGAACAAACCGAGTTCTTGAAGCCATTACCGAAGCATCCCCACACAGCCTAAGACATAGTAGTCCTTGTCACACCTCGCTATCTGGACTTGAATGGTAGTTACTTTTGAGACGCAGCATGCCTGGTTCAGACCTTTGAATGAAGGCCAAGATGTCTTGATCCTTGTCCTCCTAGAAAGTCATACCTGAGGACAAAATGACAATGTGGCTGAGACACTTCCTTTGAAGAAAGGTTATTTGAGGTGGCCTCACTGATAGAGCCGGACAGGATTATTTTTTTTCGGCTGTTTGAAGGAGATGATAAGAAACCTACAGACATTGAACCGTCCGCTTTGATGTCTACTATAGATTTATATTAACAGTGGTTTGAAAATGCAAACAACGATTAATCTAAAGAAATAATTGTTATCAATTTTTAAAAATAGCCTCAATACTTACTCGGGCAGTTTTGGTGTAATCTTTTTCTGGCCTTAATAGGATAGTATGTAATGAGTTATACAAATTGTGACATTATAAGCTCACCCATATCCCGTGTATCATGACAGGCTCCATAGCCGGTAGCGCGGTAGCTCCTCGAAAATTTCCCCAGAATTTAACAAACAACAACGATTTCTGGCCCTTGTAAGACCTAGTACGTGACGGTTTTTGTGACTAATGTATGTGTGCTCTTCTTTCTTCTTATCGTATCCACAAGTCATTGGTAATGGCTTGTGGTGGTGTCAGATAACAACAATGGCCGCGTGTATCCACTGGACGCTCCTTGACAGGGCCTATACATACATGTAGGACCTACCCCATGTGTCAACATTTCACATGATGTAGTGTACAATTTTTATGGCTCACTTTAATTCTGGTGAGTTTCCAGAATCCTTATGAGTAGGCATCTGTGTTAACAGTGTCTAACGCTGCTGATAGATCAACGAACACGCTTCCGGTTGCCAAACTTTCTTCTCCGAAACCATCCTCGATGTGTAATTAGGTTGATAGAGCCGCTTGTTGTGTTTTGACCACCCGTTAAAATATGATGGCTTGGCGGATGGCTAAGATGAAGTTCTGATTGCGGTTCATTCCAGTTTAACCTGTCGCCAACTGGAAATTTAATCTTGAACCTGTATTAAGTCGAATTTGTTGGTGCCAAAATACTTAGTGGCAAGCAGGCTTAAATTGTCAGCTCACTGCATCGCCTTCCCAATATAAATTGACTTACAAGATGGATGCTACGAACCATGTAATTAAGGACATCAGTATTTCCCAACTCACGTGCAGCAATTTGGCTTGCAGGCGATGTCAACTTACCTAATATTGACTGGTGTATGCATCATCATTGGCCTTTTTATAGACATTGGCTCCGTCATAGTGGAATGACTCATCTGTCTCGCTCTCTGAACTTTCAATTTAGGAACCTGAATAGAATCCACCGATTCCTTGATTTCAATTCCACCCACAGTGCTGTCCGTGCTCTTATTCTCTCCAGGCTGGATTATTGTAGTACTCTCATCAATGGCATCTGCCACAAGAACATTACTCATCTTCAAGAAACCAAAACGCATTCATTCCTCTCCTCTTCTGAAGGAGCTTCACTGGCTTCCTGTTGTACAACGCATCCAATTCTGTACCCTCGTCCACACATTCATATCTCTCAACAATTTCTCCCACCCACTACATTTCATCTCTTCTTTCCATTCACAAGCCATCTGCGTACTCCCTCCGGTCTGGCATCCGTCTGCACGTTCTGAGGACTCGCTCTCTGACCGGTGATAGGGCTTTGTCGACCTCTGCGACTGGCTTATGGAATAAGCTTCCTGCTTACCACTACCAACATAGCCTCTTTTAAAAAATCCCTGGAAAGTCACCTCTTTCCCAATTAATTGGTTGCATCCTCTTTATTGTTTTCTGCTACCCTTCTCCTCCCTTTCCGCTTCCTTTTACTATCTTCTCTTTCTCAGCGCTTTGTATCCTTTCGGTCAAAATGCGCTTTACAAAATTGCGTCAGCTTATCCTCATTATCATTAATTGAAGAGTGCATAATTGACCTAATGTTACTTAAATAAAAGTTGAAAAGTGTGAAGAGTAGACTCCCATATATATTACATTGAGAGCTATTGAGGAATCACAGCTAATTAAGCCGACTTGTTTAACTAAAAATAATTAAATATTGCTCTACAATTAGAGGTTTTTCCATGATTTTCTATATATAAAACTGTTCGTTAAAAAGATCAATGATTAACAAGTGCATTGCTCATCGTAATTAAAATTATGTTCAATCCGCTGTAAGTGTTATCATTGGATATGGACTAGGGAAAAAGTCGCACAAATGGATTTTCAGTGTGTGGTCATTTAAGCACATATCTAGATTGACCAAAGCAAATTCGATGAAAGAAACTGTATTTTAAAGCTTATTCTATAACCTTGGAACATGGGTTAAACATTTGGTAGCAGATATTGCTTACAAACTCCCAGAAATTACGCCGTTTACTTGCAATTTTTTTTGCACACGCTCTATATGTTCAATATGAAAACAAAACATGTAGCTCTTTATTATTTTGTTTTCACAAATAGCACTCTGATCTGCTAATAATCACACTCAATGTTGTAATTTCTCCTGAACTGCATGTTAAAAAATCAAGTCTGTGTTTTTAAAATTGTCCACTTTTCTTTAGCTGTATGTTCAAATTGGCCAGTTTGTCACACCAGAGAAGATGG
>JAMKCH010037115.1:0-14232 GCA_023653785.1 Ophioderma brevispina
TTAACTTTTTACGATTTCTGATTGTACTTGTGGGAGACGTTTCCACAACTTGCACAACATCAAAACGAGTTCGACATTTTCAAAGTATATCAAGATCAACCAAATGCTCTTACAAAGACGAGGAGTGTTCGCATAGTATTCGTAGTGCAATAGCCATTGGTTTGAAAAACTTAGCATTATACGGGGGGCACGTGTATTCAAAGGTGGATGGAAAATGATGCGTGTGAAAAGAAAAACGCGTCGTAAAAAGGGTCTCTTTTTCCAAACAGGAGATGTACGAGCGTACATTGATAGGGTGTCAAAACAGCAAAAAATATGGAAAAAAAGGTATTGTTTTTTTCGTAATCGTGAAATTGTGATGCACCCGAGATCAAAATCATCAAAAATCTTATAATATGGAAAGCTAAAGCAACATGAGCAAAGCAGATAATAGGGTATATATAAACAATGCATTGCTTACTGTTAGGGTAGCAAAAACTGACGAAAGACTTGTTTAGGGTTAGTCACAGACAGACAAAAATGTTGTTTGGGCATGTTTTTTAGTCGGTTGCAAAAATTGTTTTAGGGTGCATTCGGAAGTGAATTCTCAGATCATATCCACCTTTAAATACAACTGCCTCCACCATCGTCCTGCCCCCCCCCCCCCGGACTCACCAAACCAAGTTTTTTGCTTATTTTATGGTCCTATTACACATTTGAGATGTTAATAAAAAAATATTCATAGCACTTGGCAAAATCCAAAATGGCTGCCAAAAAGGGTAAAATTGTAGATACGAAAAAGGTGTATAACATCCAAAATATGTGTCCAAATCGCAAATATTCATGTAATTTGGTTCTAATAACAAATAGGTAAAATCATCGAAAATGGTGTTAACATCCAAGGTTTGAGTCAAATTGGAAAAAAATATCATTGGAATGGTGTTTTCCAAAGTCATTCGTTTTGAGGATGAGGCGACCAAAATGGCTGCCAAAATGGTAAATCTAAAAAGTTGTCTTTTGATAGAACAATCAAAAACAAATGGCAAAAATAATCAATTGGAATTTTGTTTTTATATCATTAGTTCATTTTCCATTAGTGATTGTTTCCCAATTAATATCAAATCCAAGATGGTGTACAGACTGTCCCAATAAAAAACTATACAATCCAAACTAAAAATTATAAAAATTATAAACTGTGCAGTTTTGCCATGGATATTTTGACTTTATTGTTAGAAGATCCTAGCTAAATCTCGCTTATTCCTCAATTTGATGGACCCTAAGGGAAGATTTGTCAGTGGAACACAAAGGATAAAATACAACTGGCCAGTTTACTGAAGGTGAAATAAAGGTATAGGCGTTCTTGTACCCATCATTGTATGATTAACCCTTTCAAACAAAGGAATATTCGGACAGATCAGAGTGAGGTATTATCATGATTGAAACTAATCACTATCTTATTTTTTCAGTGATGAAAGCACAGAACTTATTTATTTTGGGATGAAATGAGGGGGACTCACTTAGGGGGAAAATAATCATGAAAATTCATGGAAATTTGGGGGAATTTGACTGCTGAAACGAAGTAACATTCTACAAGTCTGTTGAGGGACAAAGGTGTGGACAACACTCTAATGTGGAAGGACAATTTACCCTTCCCCTATTCCTCACTGCCTCCAAGATGCCAGGGAGGAATATGATGATTGATGAAGAAAGCAGTGTTCAACAAAGAGCAATAAAGGAAAGGAGGTTTGTGTTCAAAGGTCTCAGTTTACTTTCAACAAGGGTGTTTTATGGTTCTACCTTCTGCTGAAACCTGGAGTAAAGCTGAGACAACAAGACTGTTTGGAATTGAATTTCCCCAATGCTACACGTATTTATTAGCAATTGCGACATTATAAAGTTATAAATTATGTTATATCACAAGAAGCAACACTTTATACCTACTTTTTATTCTAATTTTCAATAAAGAATGTCTTGAAAGTGATTTTTAATGGCAACTTTGTTGCAATGAGGATAGCCGAAACTGGCCCAACAGGTTTTTCAACTGTCTCAGCTAATTAGCCATAACTCCTGAACCAGACCCCCAAATTACACCAACTAAAAATCTCATGAAAGCTGGAACACTCCTAAAAAGAATCAGTAAAACTCCAATTGAGATGAACTTAAATTTTTGACCAAAAAAATTAATCTTTGATTGTATAGTTTTTTTGGGACAGTCTGTATAATATCACAATAAATGTCATTTTTAAATATAAAATCATTAGAATTTGGTTTCCTGTCATTAGTAATTTTCTTTTTTTTTCAACTTTAAACATCCAAAACCCATAGAAAACACATATAACAGCCACAAACTGTGCTAGAAGCATAAACTATTAATTTAAATAATTTTCTAGTCAATACTAGCTAAAGCCCGGTAGTTGGCAAGTGGCCGCCAAAGTATGGTAAATAATACAAATCTTTGTTATCATAAGTAACTAATTCCTTGTTATTTGGATTTTTTGTAGTTGCTCTTTCTTAAGTTACTTAGAGGAAGAATTCCTCCTTGGACTATTTGATGAAAGAGAAAAATGGTCCTAAAGTTACATGTAATAAACGATGCCCAACGCTTGTCAAACTATGCTAAAAAACTGTCATAATGTACTTCAGCTGATTCACACAATTGTCAGTACTTCGGCATAAAAAGTGTTCAAAAAACAAAATAATTGATAAAAACATAAATGATACTAATGGACATTTTATAAAGCCATGACCATTGCTTATCAAATATAATAGCAACATTCAGTAGCGAGAAGCACTGAAGTGATTCACACAATTATGCTAGTTAATCGACATGGCCCTTCCACCTGGCAAATTAATTATTTTAAAAATGTGAATAAAGTAATACACTTCCTTAAAAAGGACATTATAGCGATTGTCCAGCGTTCTCTTAAACTATGTCAGCAAACTTTCATCACTCAAATGAGCGGATTCATACAAGTATTGGCTATGATATCGGTGAAAGCAGAAAACATTTGTACTTTATGGATGAAGCTATTGACACCTCTTATCAAAATACAGCAAATTTTAAGGATTCCTGAAACACTTGAGCTGAGTTCATACAAATGAAGTACTTTAGCAAGAATTCCAGCTAGGAATTGAATGAAAGTGATAACTGGTACTTGAACGAAAATGTGTATTACTGACTGATTTATTATATTATGCTAGCAAAATTTATATCTTGGAAAACACTCTTAACGATTCATACAATTGCAAGTATTCGGCATGGAATTTTGTATAGCGGATGATTAGCAAAAAAATTATTCTTGGAAAATTCAGCCTAGAATATCACCTTAAGCGCCACAGGCAAGCACCTACCGCTAGCCACCGCGTTCGCCCAAGAGAAGCGCAAAAATTCCCCGGGGTGCGAATCCCGTGGGGGTCGTGGCACTTGCGGGAATTATCGGGGGTTACTATCAATTCTGGATTTGCACTTCTTTATACAGCTATTGAATTAAATACAGAAAACCGCCTCTCCTCCATGGTTCACTTGGAATGGCAAATGGATCATGAAAGCATCCGTCCTTCGGAGGGGACGTTAAGCCGTCGGCCCTGTGTACAGAGCGTAACAACTGTACATGTACATCGCCGTCAGTGTCGAATAAGAGTAGGGGTGAAAACCCCGGACTGTTTCCAATCCGCCCCAGGCCTTCAAAAAGCGGGCGGTTAGGAGCGTCCGTTCATGGATACGCGCGCCGGAGGTTCAGACATAGGTTGAATATGATACTGACACCACCACAAGCCATTACCAAGGCTTGTGGATTTTTTTAAAACGCTAAGAAGAAGATCACCTTAAGCTATAAAACAATGTATTAAAATTGACATTTTATATAGTGACAGTCCACCATTTACCAAACTATGCTAGAAAATTTCATTATTCATTTAAATACTTGAGGTGATTTATATTGCCCTACCTTAGTACTGAATTCCCAAAACAAAAGCCAACATTAACCACAGCAAAGACATCCTTGTTTAAATGCATTGTTTTATATTTATTTCAAGAACACACAACATCAATAAAATGCACTGAATTACCCCGCCAGCTGCTTATGAAATCATGCTTGCAAACCTGTCATATTCGTAGGAGCAATTGACCTATAATTGCCAGTATTTTGAAATTCCAGTTAGGAATATTAAGTTTATCAAGGAATAATGAAAAGGTGTTAAACGATAGACAATCGCTATATAAATGTCCATCTTAGTACTATTTACTGCTTTCATCTGATATTCCTAGCTGGAATGTTTCCAGCAAATAATAACAGTCTTATAAGCGGCTGCCAATCGCTATATAATTCCATACTGAGGTACTGGCATATGTATGAATCAGCTAGTGTTTCCTGGAATACTGAAGGTTTGCTATATATTGATAAGCGATGGGCAAATGCTATATAAATGTCCATTTTGTGCCGCTTATTGATTTTGTCTGATGCTCCTAGCTGAAATTCCATGCCGAAGTACTGGCAGTTGTATGAATCTACTCAATTACGTAATGTAAGTTTACTGGCACAGTTTGATAAGCAGTGGACAATTGCTAAAAACGTCCATTTAATGACGATTATTCCTAGCTGGAATTCAGTGTTGGATTGCAATTGTATGACTCGGCTCAAGTTCTTGGAATACGGTATTGAAAGTTTGCTAGGATATATTTTGATAAGTGGTGGTCAATAACTTTATAAATGTCCATTTTAGTGCCATTTTTGCTTTTCTCTGATATTCGTAGTTGGAATTCCATGCTGAAGTATTGGCAATTGTATGAATCAGCTCATGTACTTTCTGGAATAATGAAAGTTCTGTAGCATAGTTTGATAACCGGTGAACAATCGCTATAATTATAAATGTAATTTTAGAACCATTTTCTTTTCATGAGTTTCATCAAATATTCCAAAGTGGAATTATATGACTAAGTAAACTTTAGAACTTTAGAAACAACAACTCACTGAAATAACCGAATGACAGTAGTGATTAAGAAACATTTCTATTATTTGGCCTACTTTGGAGGCCATTTTGGCTGCCATCACCGATTGTGGGAATTGTAACAAAATGCAACTTCATTTTCAATGAGTTTGTATTATTTTATCAGCCATTTTGGACGCCATCTTGGATTCTTTAAAATTGAAAAAAAATAAAGGGGAAATTACTTATAAGAGGAAACCAAATTCCAATGAATACCTTTCCAATTTAACCTTTTTAGGATGTTATACAGCATTATTATATTATTTCACCCATTTTGACGGCCATTTTCGACGCCATCTTGGAGTGTTTTTAAGTGAAAAAATGCAATAAATTCGAAATTACTCACCAATGATTACAAACCAAATTTTAATGAATATTTTTCCATTTTGACACAACTTTTGGATGTTATACACCATTATCTATCTTGGATTTTTATTTTTAAATTTTGGGGAAATCCAATAATGGCAAATTATTATCTAATGATTAGAAACCAAATTCCAATTAATATTTTACCAATTTGACACATCAGCGACTTCGGCTTGTCTGTACCCTTCCTGTCGGAGTGCAAGCACTCTTCGGCGTATTGACAATGCCGTTGGGCGAGGCATAGCCAAGGGAACCTCTGTGTCAGATTTTGTTGTAAGGTAACAATCAACTATAAAAAAACGTGGGATTGTTGCACACAGGCTTGGAGCAGGGAAAAGGAACAAACAACGGACGTCTGGCCTTTTATAGCTCCCAACAAAAGGCATTGTTACGTAATTCAAAATTATGCATGGATGCACTTCCCTTAGGTAGTGGGGACGCATTATGTAATCGTTCACCTACTCTAATATGATTACTGAGGCGTTCAAATAGAAATACGTTTTAAGATTGAGTCTGAAAAAAAAAATATTCCAACTTTATGAGCAACAGTGTAGCATAGCTGTTGCGCTAGAGCTTTAGTGGATATGTGTGTTAAAATAACATAAACACGTTTGTTTTCTTCTGCAGACGATTTTATCGCCAAGTAGGAAATTGAGTGCATCGAAGTATTCTACATTCCGAATACAGGTGATTATTTATTGGACACATAATATTAACATGTTATAAAACACGTACTTGTTTAAATATGGTCATTTCGAAGTTATATTGACAGCTCACAGCAAAAAACAAACACACACACAAAAAAGTCACCACCTAATACAGAAAGTCAATTTAATATCCTACCCAAAAAAATGAAGTTGTTAATATATCCATTCCGGTTTTTTGCAATTTAAGAATGTTACGCTGCTCAATATTTTGACTAGTTTTAATTACTATTGTAAAATGAATATTGTTTTAAATTGACCTTTCCTAAAAAGATTATTGATGCTGCCAAATCTCATTTGGTTTATGGCTGTTTCTTTCATACAGGCATATGCGGACAGAATTGAACAACTAAGGACTTACATGCCCGAAAGACGAAACAGTATAAGGCATTCAATGTAAAAGTAAATGGCTAAGTAGGAATGGGAATATATATATTTTGAGTTAACAAGATACAATCCCAACTGAGTATGTAAATTACCTTATTCACATCGCGCCAAGTATCCAGCATCATGGCTTACAGCCACTATCGTGTACGTTGTTGCTAGTCGTAGTGTTTGTTCAAATCACTCTTGCTAATAATGAAAGCTCCCTACACATGAGCGTGTGTAATACAACCCAGGCAAATATATCAACTAAATCTGTCATCATTACCGGTGGTACCACTGAAATGGTAGACAACTATTGCACGATGGATATGTCATTGATAGAAGGGGAGACATTATCTATAGAGCTTTTAGATTCAGACACAAATGACCCACTATCCTACATGTATCTTGAAATCCTGGATAAATCTAGTGTAAAGTGTTCCAAAAAGTATGTGATGCTCTCATTGAATTCCCGCCCATGCATTTTACATTTCTTATCTAGATTGTACAAGCTTCACTTCAGGATAATTCTTAATATGAAATTGAGAGTTAAGGGAATTAATGCTTCAATACCACAGTGTTCCGAAGCTACTAATTATGGGTCTTTATTCAGAAGTGATCTCCAAACATGCAATTCTTCTGAATATGACGACGTAACCATTGTAACCACTGATTATAGCAAGTCTAAATGTTATTTTAAATGCCCGCGAAAATGCGTATGTACGCTAGATTATAAAAGGTGGGAAGCTCTGTGTGAAAATAACAAGTTCGCTACTCTCTTGGTATATGATCCAAAAATTGTAGACCTTGTATTTACGGAATGCGACATCGGTGATATCACCCAAAATGCTTTCAAGAATCTTGGTTTAGTGAACTTAGAACTTATTGAACTTTCAAAAAATCGGTTGACATCGCTGCCAAATGCAGTGTTTAATGGACTGACAAACTTAACAGGGCTCTCCCTTGGCGCAAACCACTTGACATCACTAAAGAGTGGCGTATTCAATGGACTTATGAACTTGAATTGGCTTAACCTTCACTCAAACCAGAGAAAGGAGGTGAAAATAGAAGAGTTTGGTTTAGTGCATTAAAGACATTAATGCACCTTCGTCTGACATCAAACGAGTTGGCATTCCTGTCGAATGAAACTTTGATGGACTTGTTCAGTTAAAGTCTCTATATCTTGATAGCAAACAACTGCGATCACTGCCGATGGAGTTTTTAGTGACCTCCTTAATTTGCTTTCTCTCTTTTTTTTGCTTAATAATAACAAAATGACTAACTTGCCAGATGGAAGTATTCAAAACATCCGTATAATTGAAACATCTTAATCTTGACGACAACAGCTCGTAAAACCTGCATATAGAGCTTTTAGTGGCTGACGAATTTGAAAACCTCGAACTCCGAAACAACGGTATTACCGCAATGCCAATAGAGGCATATAGTAGATTAAATCACATGAAAACACTTTATTTTTCAAATAATCAATGGCATCGTTACCAAATGCAAAGGTTCAATGAAACTTTCAATACAGCTGTAGCATCTCGCTGGCAACAGGCTGACGTCAATTGATGTATTCAGTACACGAACGGAGTTGATAGTTCTTATCCTCAATCAAACCAGCTGATTCGTACGAAGTGGGGGTTTAGTAAATTTCAATCGGTTGAATCTGTTAAATCTAGCTGACAATATATAAGGATCTATACCAACAGGGATTGCTTCACGATGTTACTCTGTTATATGTGCTCTTTTACCCTCCGAAGGACAACAATACTGACAGGTCTACCAACTGAATGGTTAATGATCTGTTTATTAGAGGAAATATTACCTTGATGGAAATAACTTGATATCTTTCAACTGGGTGTTTGTGAATTTGATGGACTGTCTGTCTTTATCTAAGTAACAATGAGCTCCACATCCCTTAAACATTGGAACGTTCAATGATACCATTGGCTTTGGATACTACATTACATGACCAAACATTGACGTCACTTGAACCTGATGTTTTTCATGGAGTATACAATACGGGACTCCTTTTCAGCAGAACAATCTGAAATCTATACCAATTGGCGTATTTAGTACACGTGATTACTTGGATATCTTGAACTTATTCGGGCACCGATTACATCTCTTTACCAGTGCATTATTAGAGTAACCTACCATATTTTGGAAAAACCTTTCCATCCAAACAACCGTCTTTGCTTCCGTTGCCAACTAGAGCTCGATGTCTGGAAAATTTGCGCGAGCTTTTGACCTCAGTAAGAACAAGCTAACGTCCCTATTAATTGGAACTTTTGATGGATGTGCGCGTTTGCCAGTGGCTCGCTATCTCTATGATAACAATATTACTTCCTTCCAATTGCGTGTTGTTCGTAGCTTTCACGGAAATTTTGGCGAATTGACCAGTATAACAGCTCACGTCCCTGTCGGCTGAGTATTCAATCCATGTGTCCAGTTACACTTACGTTGGCTCTTTCTCGACCACAACAATCTGACATCCCTGCCGAATGGAATATTTTAATGGAACACTGGCAAGTGGCCGTCTTTATCTCAATAACAACCAATTGCACATTCTGCCCATCGGGGTATTTGACGGGTTTGTGCAGTTGGAGTGCTGTTTCGTCTTTCTCTTCCATAAAATATCTCTCTCTCTCCCAAGTGGCATTTTCAATAGAATTCACACCGTAATGCATATCACTCAATGGTAACATCCTGACCTCCCTACCACCTGGATATTTATGGGTTAATTAAATTAGGCTACTTGATCTTAGCGACAACAGGTTGACATCTCTACCAACCGATGCCATCCCAACCAAACAGTAATTTATTGCATTATTTAAATAGTTCTGTCAACGATCCTTGTTACACTTTGCCCACCAATTCGGTATCTGTCTAGGCTGTAAATCTTGATTTGAATAATAATCACCTAACTAGTTTACGACCGTACCTTTTGCATTTCTGACTAATTTGAAATTTTTCCCCCCCTTCCTCTAATTACCATAGCCCTCTATGAGGTTACCACTCCAAATAATTTCAGGGCATGCCTGCCGTATTAGTTTTCTTTATTTAAGCAGTAATATGTTGTCTTCGATACAGCCTGGACTCTTCAGAAATCAATGCTATCTTCGCACGTTGGATATATCCATCACAATTGCTGAACTCTTTAGTTCAGTTTCATTTTCTCTGGTATCCAAGAATCCGTACTCTCTACATTCAACAAACATATACCTATTTGCGCAACAAAACATTTGACAACTTAACACACCTTGAATTTATCAACTTGTCCCACAATCTTTCACAGAAACAGCAAGAAATCTGTTTTCAAGGTACCTTCATAAAGACGCTAGATTTAAAATCAAACTCCTTCTTTCATGTTACTAAGCATCTTTTACTGCTTGGAAAAATCAACAATAATAGTGACGAAGTGCAACGTGTTGTTTTGCGCACAAAAGTCTCAATTGCATTTCAAAAACCCCCTCGACCTCTTTATCCACATGTAAAAGAATCTGATGACTTGTCACTGAGATTGTCTATGTGGCTTCTGATTATTTGCTGGCAGCTTGCAATGGATTAGTATTTACCTACGCTTATTGATAATAAAATCGAACACGTGTCAAACCTAAATCACACAACTTTCCTCCTTTCAGATTTCTCATGGGGCTAAACTGTTTTGTTGCTGGCGCTGATGCATATTATACCGAATATTTTCCATCTTATGCCGATACCCTTGCGGAAAGGGACTCTTTGTAAATTAGCTGGTACATTGTCGAATTGTCAATGAGGTAATCTCTATCTTTCTGATTACTTGATTAGTGTTACAGGTTTCAAGGTGTTAATACCTTTCAAGTGAACCCATCTGTTTTAAGATCAAAATCTGCGAAGGTCTGTGGTTTCTTTGGTTTGGCTAAGGTTTCGTACTTCTGTTGCTACCAATCGTAATGTCTGGAATGTTTTCCCTGAATGTTTTTGAAATTTCAGAAGTTTGTGTAGGTATTCCAATTGGTGAGACGGCCTATAGTGTAACAAACTCGACTTCTGTGAGACAAAGTTCGATGACAACCCATACAGTGAACGCGAAAAATGGTGGTATACAGATTCTCGTGATCACACTAGTTGAAGAGCAAAATTTTCCCCATACTGGGCGTCGGCACGGTCCGGCTAATATAAGCGTAACCGATTGGCTACCTACTTTTCTATTATAGTTTTTTATAGGAATAAACCTTATTGCTTCACACTGGTTGCTATTTTATCATACAAATATTTATGACTTGCCAGGAACCAGCAAGCAGAGCGGGCCGAATTCAAGACCAAGATGAAATGCGTATGCCATGAAAATGTCCGTCATTGTACTAACAGACTTCATATGCTGGGTTCCTCTTGTAATATTCTGTATTCTCGCTCAAAGAGTAAGATCATCACTGTACACCCGTGATATATGCTTGGATTGTTGCTTTTATATACCCATTAATTCTGCTCTTAATACCGTTTTTATATACGTAATACGATTATATCTGAATTAAAAAAACAAAAAAAAAACAAAAACGACATCTATATCTGCAAGCCTGCTACTAAGAACGTTACTTGCCAAACTCTGCTCATTAACCTAGATTACCGCTAAGATCATTACTCTTCATATTATGACATAAAATGAAGACCTTGGTCAACATAGGGCCTAATTTATAATATTTCGGTATTGATTGAATTCTTAATTAATACTATAACATTAGTATACAACCATGGCCGACCTATTATGGAAATAAGATGGATAAAAGCCCTAATACAGGGATGGTTTCCAAATGTAACCGCTGATTAACCACCGTTAATTGGTCATTTCATTGTTAAAACCCCAAACATCGGTTCAAACCATTTTTTTTCGTAAATGACCGATCCAGACCAACCTGACGATCACCCGGAAAGAGGGCTAAGTGTTAATATGTTGGGTTTAGATCTAGGGCATTTCCCCTAAAAAAAAAAACACAGCAAGGGGTCCCTCTGGGGATATTTTTGGTCCACTTTTGAAAAGAGCAGAAATGGCATTAAGGGACGTTACCGGATATGTATTAACTACAGGTTAATCAATTTGAAAATAGTTTCTTCGCTGATGTAGAGCACGTTAGAATAAGACCGTGTCAGGTCAACTGGCTCACGCTAAATTTTTGGTTCGAGCCACGGATCAACTTGATCACAACACAAATCCTAGGGCATATCATAATTCGGAAGAGCTGCATGAGCCCAGGCGTGAACCAGTAACCAATGGATACTAACGTGCACTACATCAGCGAATTTAGGTGGAAATAGCATACCAAGGCTGAGATCTTCTATTTTTAATGAATCACTCAAACTGCAAATAATAGAGATATCTAGCAACAAGTTCAACGACATTCCGTCTCTGGCAAATTTGACTTATTTCAATATTCTTTCAATAAATCACAATACACTGGTGGAGATAACGTCTGATGTTTTCCTGGATATGCCAAGTAACCTTTAAGCCTATGTCAGTAAATATCAAGCAAAATCAAAAGTAGGTGGCCAACGCAAAAAAAAAAAAGAATTCTTTCAAACTTTTTCCATTAATTGCCCTTTGGTCAAAAGTAATAAAATATTCTAAAAAATGGAATATTGCTTTCGGTCTCCTTTTTCCTGACTATGCCTTTTCAAATCATTACGTCTATGTAAAAACAATATACAGAAAAGTGTTGTGGTTAGTTTTTTAAAGGAAAAAGCCTGTAAACTGATGGCAAAGTCTTGATCCATTATTACATATTTTCAATGGAAATACCAGTAGCACACCTGAAATGTGGTCATATATGTAAAATGTATGGAATTCTGTTTCTTTTTCTCAAAAAAGTACTGTGCAAGTTGTTTATGGTAAAATGTGAGAACGGGTGCCGCTGACACTGTTAATTGTGATTTATTGTGACTTTGAAAAAAAATTAAATCTTTTAAAAGTAGTTGCAAAATAATTTTCAGATGTGCGAATTGCATTATGCATGTCAGGTCAGCTTTTCATAATCTAAAATACTTTTCGCAAGGTATAATACACTTCTAGCCTGCTGTGAAAATGATATTTAATGTCAGAATGAATGACACATGTAATATGCTATTTTAACATCAGAATAATGACACAATCTTTGTACCTAATTTTGATGTCAAAAAGCCATGTCAGGCATTAGTATAACTGGTAAAACATAATTGTAACACCAAAATTGTGGTATAAAGTTGTTGTTGTTGTTGTTGTTTTGGGGTTATTTTGTAATTACACTGGATTTGATACACATTTTTGGTGACCAAAATCTATTTTGGTAGCCCCCCCCCCCAAAAAAAATAATATCTCTAGGTATGCTGAAGAAACAGTTATTAAAAAAAAAAACTCTGATACATGCTCAGGTTTTCTCTGCATTTCTTAGTAGAGCAAAATTATTCTGACTTTGTAAAAGAAAAGAACTTAAGAAAATTATTTTTCGGCTGTACATCTTGCTGAATATAATATGTCTCTTTAAAAGCATTTTGGTTCTGGTACAGTATGTCTGTATTATTCTGGTGTTAAACGAGTGCAAAGCTATGACTTCAACTTACAAAATATATTCTATTATATAACCTGCGTGTTTTGAGCCATGTATTGGCTGTGAGCATTGCACTGTACTATTGCACTGTGTTAAGAACGGGGAAAGAATCTGTGATATTTAAACTAAATATTGACAGCTTGTATTCGTGCAAATAAGGGGTTTCGGTTTCCATTTTACTGTGTTATATTTATGTTTTTTTAAATGTGCAACAAGAGATTTCAAATAACAGGGATCCCTAAAAATGTGAAAATTCTGCTTTTTTGCACTAGTGTAAAGCTTTCTATCAAAAATATCCCCTTTTGAAGGGATTTGGCTGGGAGGTGTTTTCTTTTAGTACAAAGTTTGTGAAATTTTGGATTTTCTGTGGGAGCAAATAGGAAATTTTTCTATTGAAATATGAGCATATACAAATCTCCTTTTGTTTTCATTTTAAGTTATTTTGTAGCCAAATAAAAGGTAGGGAACCTATTGAGTGTCTATAATCTATATGAAATCACTATATGTCACAGGAATATAGATGAATTGAAAAATCCCGTAGCACCTTTAAACGTTGCACTTGTGGAATTCAATGTTAGTATACATATGTCTATTATACATACATACATGTACTATTATGATTGATAATTCTGTTTGTATTCGGTTTATGTCCTGAAAATGGTATTATTATCGTCGGTAAAAAATCGCGGTATTGCCTATACGGCATATTGTCTAATTTGTAATTTCCATAAAACAGACATGTGATTTTTTGATCACCACTTATGCTCCTGGAGCGTGGGTTGTGACGGCCCATCCTGGTGGAGGTGCTTTCCATTATATTGAGTACTGATCTCAACAGCAGTATTGCTGCGCCGAAATAACGGGCTATGCCGAAACGCCCGGTCTTTCGGCAGATGACCTTGCCGTGGGGTATCTGCCGAAACGCCCGGTGTTTCGGCAATTATTCATGCCGAAAATGCGGGCTACGTCATAACCCTGTCGAACGTCAGGGTTATTTGCCGAAACAATGGGTTATCCCAGTAGTTCGGCACAGAGGGATTACAGCGTGCGGTTGTTGGATGTAACTAAGTCAGGGGTTCTCAAAAGGCGGCCCGCGGGCCAAATCCGGCCCGCGAACGATTGCTTTTTGGCCCTCAACTTGCTCTAAAATATAAAGGAAAACATACGAATTTCAGGTGTATCTGGCCCTCAAGTAGGGAACTTTCAAACATGTTCAGCATTCTCTGGCCCTTCAGCTAATATAATTGAGAACCCCTGAACTAAGTTCT
>JAMKCH010037116.1:0-17179 GCA_023653785.1 Ophioderma brevispina
TTCACTTTCCGTGTTTGCGAGCACCGAAAAGTACCTGACAAAAACGTTCATTTTCTCGCTAGGTTCCATAGGTTCGACCCAATTACGCTACATATTCAAAACAAAACATAGTAAAAACGGACCTCTGAGCAAAAATCTCCATAGAACCCCGTCGTTTTCCGGAGATACTTTGAGATTTAGTTCATTTGCATACATCGCTATGGACGACTGATAACGTTTAAATCTCTCGCGCAGTGACTAATTTAGATAATATCTTTCGCGTTGTGACACACACAGACTACACACTTCCGGACCGGCTTTTGTGTGTACTGTGTACAGACACTAAGGACATTAATACAAACCTGAACTCTGCTTCTCCGTTTACTGTACAAGCCACTCTTTATTCAAATATTCCAATCCCTGGACATACGTCAAATTCTTCTAATTAAATCACCACTTGCACTTAAGTATTTTTTTTGTTCCTACCTTGTAAATATGGTTCCTGTCCTTGAAAACGTGACAGAAGAATACAAGATGTCCATATTTTTATCACGAAGTGGGTCTGAATGACAATAAATGAAAAAGGTGACCAGTTGTGACTGTCGATATAAACAAGTGGACGTCATTTAGTTGGATGTTTTCACTTTATTGACAGCTTTCATTACAAATGTTAGAACAAGGTTAAAGCGTCAAAAGACGAAAAACACAGATCAGAAAATCATAAGTTGTGACCCAAAAGACCTTTATTATATGATGGCTTACCAGAATTTCATTATTCTACAGCCGTCTCAAAAAAATGGTACAATCAAAACAAACAGATGTTTAACTATTAAATCTCTAAATACGTAAGTCGTTTTGACTTACATTAAAGAGAAAATACCAGGTTTCCAGGATTTTTTGTTTCATCTTATTGCTTGTTTCAATCGAGAGAAACTCCAGTTTACTGCGGAACACAAAAATCGAGTTTGTGCCCACTTTTTGGTGAGTGAAAAAACGGTTGAAATGAACGACCATTTTGATAAACATAAGTTAGTCACACTTGAAACGATCTTGAAATCTTTAAAAAGGTGGATTTTCATTAAAGAAACTCTAAAAGATACAAAAAACAGCTACGTAATGGTGGAAGTTATGTGCCAGTAAGTCTGGCTTTAAAATAATAAAGTGAAATAACATTCGACCTACGGTTGTTTGTTAGAACTTAGAAGAGAATCATGGAGCGTAAGGGCCGTACAGAACCTGGAGGAGAGAGTTTTAGATCGTGAAGTATAATGAAACGCAAATTCCTTCCAACATTTTGATACTTTGCTTCCAATCAAATTTTTTGGACTCAACAATTAGTAAATGCACAAAGATAGTGGAATAGTTTTAAACCATTTCTTTGGATTTGGAGTGTTTATTTGGGCTGCAATTACACTGACTTCTGGCCATGATTTTTAACAGTTACAATTTTTGTAATAAATTCAAAGTTCCATTCATTGCCGTGCAATGAATATTTGTATTGCTTATTATTTATGAAAAGAGAAATTTATCCTTGAACTGATTATGTTGATTATTAAATACGTGTGTCGAAAAAATAAACTTCTTTTGTTGACTTTAATCTTGTGTTGGTTTCTTGTCCAAGTGCAATCTTTGTGAGCTTCCAAACAGAGCTAAACAGCATGGCATAACTTGGGCGAAGCAACTCTGCCCATGATAAAAGTGGCCACCAAAATCGATTTTTTTTTGGGGGTTATATCGCACTAATGATTATATCTCTGGATTGACAAAGCAAATAAGATGAAACAAACACATTGGAAAGCTAAGCTTTTTCTTTATATTATACCAAGTAAGAGGGACTTATTATTGAAATTCATATTTAACTAATTGTTTTTTTTGATTGTACCTTTTTTTTGGGAGACAGGCTGTATTATGCCTTTAGACTTCTGATCTGGACCATTCGGTATGCAACCTGGTTTTGTGTCGTTGTGCATGAGAGCACCACGGATTTGTATCAGGGTTGAGATTGAAACGTCTTGGAGAAAAGGGAGTATGAGCGTACAACAGGATGTCATGAAATACAGTGCCGGTAATGGAGGTCAGAGTGTCCTACCGGGGTCATTGTGTTCTCTATTGAATGCTTGTATGCATCAATTTGTTTCAGAACTGGACCCAATAGCTTCGTCTACAAAGTCAGGGTTTATTCCGTAAATTCTCTTCTTCTGGTAAAGGGACAGGAAATGACTCCTATTCATCTGCTCCTCAAGGGCACACTGTCTAGTGGTGTGGTTCAGAAATCTCATAAGCAGGGGGCTGGTGATATGACTTTCTCTATTGTCGGGCAAGGATATGGAATGTTTTACCACCTCTATCACAAATGCTTGCAGTAAAGTATTTTCTCAAAGGCTCCAAAAACTCGTCTTTTTTTCAAAATGTAGTTTGCTGTTTGGGTTGACTCGTTTGCTTCTGTTTTTCTTTTCTATGGCCTTGGATCCTTTTTTTTCTTTTTTATTTTTGAGCCAGTAATTTGCTTTACAAATCCAGTTAGTATTATTATTGTTGCCATGGTAGCTATGACACTTCTGTGACATGGGGCCTATTCATTACACCGGCACTAAATAAAGTTATAAGCTACGCCGAACTCCTGTTATATTAGCCTCCATTTGTGATTAAAAATATTTTATCTCAATTTTACTTGGGAAAAATTTCTCACGGGAAAAAGTACTTTGTCTTACTATAAAAAGCAGGAAGGTTGGAATTCCTCTAGTGCTGATGTGGAGATATTCAACCAGTGTTACAACTAGAGAGGTGAATGGGAATGCCCCAAGATGTAAATTTCAAAATGAGTCATTGTATGCTTTGAGATCAAAACAGATGCAAAAGGTTTCCCCCGCTGTTATTTAGGTAAGATGGTGGCAATGCAGATGATGTAGATGATTTATTTGGTGAAATATTGGGAAATCTACACTTGTAACTGTGGAGAAATACATGTAGTGTTCACTTGAAAGACTCAGGGCCACCATTAGTAACCAAGGGCTATACAGTATAGTTATGCTAGTTTTGTTCTGCATAAATAGTAGACCTGTACAGTTACCATAGTGCCAGGAGCGAACTGTTACACTGTCGTCGTTGAAGTCAACGTGCTGGGAATCAAAACAGGATTCCCAAATTGTGGACAGATAAGAAATCGTCGGTGATATATCTTGGACTGCTATACCGTGGAATATTAGTGTCGTCGTCGAGGGACTTATTCAACCTTGTCGTCTTGAACCGTCGGGCAAAAGTTATAGGCAGGACTGAAAAGATTCACATGGAATATTATTCTGAGGATGATTAAGTGTGACTTTGCATTACTGTCATTTTGGAGTCTTCGCTGTGGGGACATATCATCGTTGAACTGCAACACTTCTTTTAAATCGGGACATTAGTGACTTAATAAGCTTCATAATCTAACATTCATTGTGTGTAATTGTATTATTATGGCATATTGTTTTGGACATACCAAATTCTTGAACCAATCTGATCATTAAAACAGTGTTAGTATATAAATTAAGATACTTGTGCACAAAAAAAAAGGATTCATTGCTTGTGTTTAAGGGTATTCTGAAACTTTGACGTCCATCGAGACATCATAACCTCCACACAGAGAAAAAATAATACATATCTATATGAACGCTTCCAGAAACTCATACTGTTTACGCGAAAAATTTAAGTTTAAAAACTCCAAATTTTACCGCCGATTTATGTGCACGGTAGATAGACTTGATTAGGTTATTTAATTTTATTTAATTTAGTAAGGGAAGATTTACTTAATTATCATGAGGTAGCTTAATATGAACAATGCTACACCAATAATCGCTTCACATTTAAACACGCTTCTAATTTCTTAAGCTATAGGAAATTACTTTGACCCCGCTGTTGCTGATTTCAGCATTGGTGAAGTATTAACAAACATAGACATCATGAAAACAAGTATTCAATTTGTCAAGGGGACGCTGTTTTCATAAATAACTCTTTAAAATTATACACTAATAATTTGGGGGCCCTTGGCTTGTCTTTAATGCTTTGCACTGGATTGCCCGTTGTACGATAACTAGGACAAATTTCTGAAATCAATATGAAATTCTTTGAGAGATACTACAAATTAGGAATCGCAAGGTAAATGTAAACTTGATTTGTGATAAACAAGAAACAATACTTTTAATGGTTAATCGTAAGGTTAGGTTATATGAGAGGTAATAGACATTTCAAAGACCTGCAGTAATAAAATCTATTAAAGGCGCTTACACAATATGGAAAAGGTCGATTTTTGGGTTACTCAAAGGGTATATCATGTAAAGAGCCATCAGAGATATTGTTAGAGGGTGGTAGACCCCATGGGGTATAATCGTAAATAATACAACCATTTTCAATATCACGCATTCTGATCTGAGACACCTCATGATAGAATATTGATTATTTAGTTTATAGGTTTACATATGAATTGGATTTACACAAAATAGAGAACCTACTTTCTGAATTTATGGCATGATGATAAAAAAAATGAACACCTGAAAATTGACCGTGTTAAGCTTACCAAAGTTGTGGTACCCAAATAGATGAAAGAATGTCACGTTTTTAAGATAAAATGTGAAATTTTTAATTATTTTGACCCAATTTGTAATTTATTTAGTTGATTATTTCCGTATGTCCAAATATGTACAGTACTTTTATATGTTCTAGAGAGAAGTAATGACCAAGTTACGACAAGACACATTGTAGCTCGTTGGAAATACAACTCCCCCTGAGAGGGGCATGTTCGTGATGCAACAGTCTCGTTCTTCGGATTACCTAAGAGGTTCACATTATGGATCATACGTGAAACGTTACACACCAATTGCCTGTGCCAATTCAGACGTACAAATTCTCGTCTCGGCAACCAAATGCAAAACAAAATTTTTTATTTTTGTCCGCACTCACATGTGAACGGACAGATACTACAGCACAACAGTGTGGCTCGCGGGACACTGTGTGATTTAAGCATTTGTACATAATACCAGAACGCTGGATTGGAAGGAACTTGGAAATTAACTTCTCAACGATTAAGACAGGAAGTGTTAATATGGACGAAATGCACCTGTAATAGTTTAATCTAAGAAAATAATTAAATATTGGTAACCGAGTAATATGAAAACTAACGGTGGTACTAAATTTTGACACATAGGACAGATTAAATGCGATTGTGTCAACAAAACTGCTCATTTCAGTCAGGTCCTGAGGCCACAGTGACACAATTGATTACCGTAGAAAATAGAAATGTGTACGAGCGTCAGACGGCATGGATCTGCACAAACACAAAAGACACGAGTCCTACAGGGTCTTTGTTTGATCCCCACACAGGTCTGTGTGCAAATCCAGTGATGTTTTTCGCCATGTTAACGTATAGGGGAATTCATGTCAAACTTGGCAATCCTATGAACCTAACCGTGTCTTCGCTTTCTCAAAAAAGATACAGTTTCACGTGCACAGGACTTTTTTACAGATAAGGGGGGGGGATGTCCCTTATGATTTGGTCAACTTAAAATGAGTGGGGATCAGAATTTGTCAAGACCACGCATATTTAAACACGATTTTTTCACTTTGTCATCCTTGTTTTCAGCCAAAAAATATCATTTTGCTTATAATTAATATACCATCTGAGGTGTGAAGTAGACTTTTAGCAACATTTCTGCAATATTTGTAAAATGAAACAAGTATTGACGAGCCACCAAAAACGAATTTGTTTCAAACGGTTTATACCAACTGAGGGTCAGCGCTGAACCATTGCTTCATGTGAAAAGAAAATAAGCATGCCAGCGTTACATGCTGTCTACGGATTTAGATCATTTAGACCTCCACTGGGGTGGTGCCGACTAATGTTGATAGCAAATGTTAGTTTGTTTCGTAAATTCTTACCTATAGTTAACAAGCAGTACAAGCTATAAAGGGAAATAAAATTACCACGCAATCAAAATAAAATTGCAGTTATCTAAGTCCGTATGAGCATTTCAGAGTTGTTGTAGAAGTTTCACACCGTATTTTCATATTTCACATTGTAGTCAGTTTAATGAACGAGTAGATGGTGTCGTCTTACCTGTAGCGTCCTTGATAAACGTTAAATACTAAAAATTTAATTTCTGTAAAAATATAAATTAAATTTGGACAGTTTTAGATTGACGTAATAGTGATACGTAACCTGCTGTGGGTAATTCGCGTGACTGCCGCGGAACGATAATTGTAAAACAATCATTTTACAGTCGATCCGTAAAAAAGTCAAGGTTGTGAAAAATAGAAAAAATAAATAAACGGATTGCAAGAATATGTAACCCACTTTATTATGGCTTTTATACAATCATGACCATTTTTTTGTTTCTGCTGATGTCAAACAGCGAAATGACTGAAGAGAAAATTTTGTATTACAGTGGGTTAGAGTGTTTAGTATTTTAACTTGGTCCATATTGGTCTTGCCACATACAAAAAAAATACGATTTTGCAACTTAAACATGAGTATGATCATATTTCATATGCTGTTTTAAGTATTTACAGATGAATGTAATAAAACAGTAAAATATAATATAATAATAAGTCCAAATAGCGGTAAAACTTATGTGCTGATAGTGATCACTTTATCTTTGACATATCCTCCATCATGCCAATGTCTACAAAACCAATGGGAAAGTTACAAGGCCAGACATGCCACCATACGAAAAACATGACATATTCAAAATTGTCATAACCCCCCCCCCCCCCCACCCCCCCACCCCCCCTTTTGTGTTCAGTATAGGTAGAGTGGACCTTTTAAGAACATTAATTAAACAGCTTTTTCGTTGCACGTATATTTTGTGGAAACGGGAGGATAGTCGGGTAATGGTGTTCCCTTTTCAGAATTTTGAAAATAATGTTTGCCCTAATTTTTAGTTTCTTTGTGGAAAGTCATATTTGTTTGATTAATTCCTATTGTCTTAGACCTGCATGTGTCGTAGAAATTTCCCTGCACAATTCATTTGGGGAAAGAGGTTTCCGTGGGGCGGGGGTCATAGAACCCCATAGGCAGAATGTTTCCCACAGAAAAACAAGGTATAACCAACATTTAGCATATACTTTCTTCCATAATTAATTAGCCAAAAACTGAAAAATGTTACCTAATTTTGATAAATACTTTTTATTAATTATGATAGAGTTCTATGCTTATAATATGTGTAATTTTACCATATGGAATATTGTTTTTGGACATACCAAATTCTTGAACCAATCTGATCATTAAAACAGTGTTATTATATAAAATTCAGATCACTTGTGCACAAGGCTCATTTGCTTGTGTTTAAAGGGTATTTCTGAACTTTGACGTCCACGAGACATCATAACACTCCACACAGAGAAAATTATACATATCTATATGAACGCTTTCCAGAAACTCATACTGTTTACGCAAAATTTAGTTTAAAAACTCCATGAATTTTACCGATTTATGTGCACGTTTAGTAGTACTTGATTTAGGCAATATTTAATTTAATTTAGGTAAGAATTTACTTCATTATCATGAGGTATGCTTAAATAACCATGTATACACCAATAATCGCTTCACATTTAACACGACTAATTCCTAAGCTAATAGGAAATTATCATTGACCCATCTGTTGCTGATTTCAGCCTTGGTGAAAGTATTAACAAACATAGACATCTATGCAAACAAAGTATTCATATTTGATCAAGTGGACGCTTTCTTCATAAAAAAAAGAAACCTTTAAACATTATACATTAATAATTTGGAGGGCCCTTGCTTGTCTTTAATGCTTGCCCTGGATTGCCCGTTGTACGATAACTAGGACAAATTTCTGAAATAAATATGAAACTCTTTGAGAGATACTATAAATAGGAATCGAAAGTAAATGTAAACTCCAATTTGTGATAAAGAAGAACACTACTTAATTTGTTATTCGTAAGTTATATGAGGTATTTAGACAATTCAGAGACCTGGTAATAAAATCTATTAAAGGCGCTTACACAATATGGAAAAGGTCGATTTTGATTGGTTACTCAGAGGTTATATCATGTAAAGAGCCAATCAGAGATATTGTAAGAAGGGTGGTAGACCCCATGGGGTAATCGTAAATCATAGCAACCATTTTCAATATCACGCATTCTGATCTGAGACACCTATGAATAGAATATTTTCTTATAGTTTATATTTTTAATATGAATCTGGATTTACACAAAATAGAGAACCTACTTTCTCGAATTTTATTTCATGATGATAAAAAAATGAACACATGAAAATTGACCGTGTTAAGCTTACAAAGTTGTGGTACCCAAATAGATGGAATGTCACGTTTTTAAGATTAAAATTGTGAAATTTGTTAATATTTTGCAATTGTAATTTATTTAGTTGATTATTCCGTCTGTCCAAATATGTACAGTACTTTTATATGTTCTAGAGAAGTAATGACCAAGTTACGACAAGACACATTGTAGCTCGTTGGAAATACAACTCCCCCTGAGAGGGGCATTTCGTGATGCACAGTCTCGTTCTTCCGGATTACCTAAGAAGGTTCACATTATGTATCATCTGAACCGTTACACACCATTATTGCCTGTGCCAATTCAGACGTACAAATTCGATCGTCTCTGCAAAAAATGCAAAATTTTGTATTTTTGTCCGCACATGTGAACGGACAGATACTACAGCACAGTAGTGGCTCGCGGGACACTGTGATTTAAGCATTTGTACATAATACCAGAACGCGAGATTGGAAGGAACTTGGAAATTAACTTTCTCAACGATAAGACAGGAAGTGTTAATATGACGAAATGCACCTTTAATAGTTTTAATCTAAGAAAATTAATTAAATATTGGTAACAGAGTATATAATGATAAACTAACGGTGGTTACAAATTTTGACACATAGGACAGATTAAATGCGATTGTGTCAACAAAACTGCTCATTTCAATCAGTCCTGAGGTCACAGTGACACAATTGATAACCGAAGAAATTGTTGTACGAGGTCAGAAGGCATGGATTTGTACAAACACAAAAGACACGCGTCCTTGCTCTTTGTTTGATTCCCCACACAGGTCTGTAGTGCAAATCAGTGATGTTTTTTCGCCATGTTAAAGTATAGGGGAATTCATGTTCAAACTGGCAATCTATGAACTAACCGTGGTCTTGGCTTTCTCAAAACAGATACAGTTTCACGTGCACAGACTTTTTTACAGATAAGATGTCCCTTTATGATTTGGTCAACTTTAAAATGATGTGGGGCTCCTGAATTTGTCAAGACCACGCATTATTTAAACACGATTTTTTTCACTTTTCATCCTTGTTTTTCAACCCAAAAAATATCATTATAATTATAATTATACCATCTGAGGTATGAAGTAGACTTTTAGCAACATTTCTGCAATATTTGTAAAATGAAACAACGTATTTACGAGCACCAAAAACGAAGTTGTTTCAAACGTTTTCTACCAACTGGAGAGGTCAGCGCTGCACCATTGTTTTCATGTGAAAAAGAAAATAAAGCATGCCAGCGTGACCTGCTGTCTCACTGATTTAGATCATTTAGAACTCCACTGGGGTGGATGCCCGACTAAGTGATAGCAAATGTTATTCTTGTTTCTTAAATTCTTACCATATATTTAACAAGCAGTACCAGCTATAAAGGGAATATATAAATACCATGCAATCAAAATAAAATTGCTTTATCTAAGTCGTCATGAGCATTTCAGAGTTGTTGTAGAAGTTTCTAACAGTTATTTTCATATTTCACATTGTAGTCAGTTTTAATGAACGAGTAGATGGTGTCTTACCTTTAGCGTCCTTGATAAAATAGACAGAATCCGTTTTCTGTAAAAATATAAATTAAATTTGGACAGTTTTAGATTGACGAATAGTGATAACGTAACCTTGCTGTGGTAATTCGCGTGACATTGCGCGAACGATAATTGATAAACAATCATTTTAAATGTCGAGTCCATGTAAAAAAGTCAAGGTTGTGAAAAAATAGAAAAAAATAACCTACACGTAATTGAAGAATATGTAACCCACTTTATTATGGCTTTTATACAATCATGACCATTTTTTTGTTCTGCTTATGTCAAACAGCGAAATTGATTGAAGAGAAATTTTGTATTACAGTGGGTTAGAGTGTTTAGTATTTTAACTTGGTCCATATTGGTCTTGCACATACAAAAATACGATTTTGAACTTAAAAATGAGTATTTACATATTTCATATGCTGTTTAAGTATTTACATATTAATGTAATTAAACAGTAAATAATAATAATAATAATATCAAATTCAGCTAACACTTTATATGCTGATAGTGATCACTTTATCTTTGCCATATCTCCATCATGCCACTGTACAAACCAATGGGAAAGTTACAAGGCAGACAATGCCACCTACGAAAAACATGACATATTCAAAAATGTCATCATTTGTGTTCAGTATAGGTAGATTGGACCTTTTAAGAACATTATATTAAACACTTTTTCATTGCACGTATATTTTGTGGAAACGGAGTCGTGTTAATTTGTGTTCCCTTTTTCAGAATTTTAAAATAATGTTTTGCCCCTAATTTTTAGGTTTCTTTGTGGAATTCATATTTGTTGCTTAATTGTTATTGTCTTATGACCCTGCATGTTTCGTATAAATTTCATGCACAAATTCATTTGGGAAAGAGGTTTCCGTGGGGCGGGGGTCATAGAACCCCATAGGAAGACCTTTTCCACAGAAAAAAATGTATACCAACATGTAAGCATATACTTTCATAATAATTAGCCAAATAACTGTAAAAATGTTACCTAATTTTGATAAATATTTTTACTTAATTATGATAGAGTTCTATGCTTACATAATCTGTGTAATTTTTACATAACATTAATGATTTTCAATATAGAAAAGGTCAAAAGCTAAATCGATTTAAAATTCTGAGGTGGTTTGTGTAGCGGTCGACCTGCTAGCTGTTTTAATGCAGGCTCGATTCCTTGCAGAGACGGTGTCACACAGGTAAATTTGTTTTTCATTCATACCCGTGCTCGCAGGTTTCTCCGAGAACTTCGGTTTCCTCATGCATTTAAAATCGGACTTCTTTCAATAAATCTTTCCTTGTTCTAGATTTACACGTTGTATTGCGCTACCCTGAGCAATAAATATTTAAAATTATTTTTATGAAATACTAACAATTCCATTAAACAATGGACACAAATTTCGTTGTTACGGCTTACTACATGTGACTTCTTCATCTATCAGAGATTTAATGATAGGCAGCTAACAATTGAACTGATGTGATCGGTTGTCGCTTGAGAATTTGTAGCAGTTATTTTTTTCAACTTTGAAGATAATTTTTTTAGTTCATGACAAATTGAGTAACTCTTACCCAATTATTCGGAAATGGTTCAAAATTAACATTGTATGACAAAATCTGTTTCTTTCTTCCTCTCGATTTTTGAAACAGTTCATCACCTTAAATGCAAGCCTCAGAATTCTCGATCAAAAAAGCATTTTGTAAATTGCTTTTTGAAATATAATGTTGCACTTGTCCATTTTTCGAAAGATGGTTTAAATAAGAGATGTCATTAATAGCACGCATGAGCAAATACAACTCCCCAGGCATTACGCGCCATTTATCGTCTAAACATTGAATTATGAATATTCTTTTAAACAGATATTTTGTCAGTCTATGACGAAAGTTACGATGCCTGCAAGCGATTTTTCCTTGTGCTTGAATTCACAGTTAACCGTAATCAATCTAAGCTGGTGGGGGATGATAGGGAGGGTAGGCTTGTTCGGGTACTACTTTAAAATGAATGCAAGTTGTTCATTGGCCTTTGATATGTATATAGCTGAAGGCAAATTGGGGTTTCATTCATAACATTATGAGTAATACAAGAAAATGGTAAAAAATATCAAATTAATCGTGTTAAAAGAACTTATTATTAGTAAATAGGTTGTAAATAAACAAATGAGTTAGTTGAGTTACATTAGTAGCTCAATGTTTTAAACTGGAGATGTAGTTTTAAAAGTTAGCGAGTCAAAAATTGTTTGCTTTTGTCCTGTCTAGAAGGTATGTGGAAAATAGATAAATTTTATCACAAACAAATAACTACAAGCATTTTTAAAGCCAAGTTAATGTTATAAAAAAACAATTTATAGACAAACCGTGTGGAAACCTTTTAAATGTGAAAATGCTCCCACATGCCTTGTGGTTTTTGTGATTGGGCATTTACCGTTGGACGAAGATGGCGCCAACAGAGCCGCAAAAACTGTTAGTTTGATCTACACACCCCGACTTGAATAAATCAACGTGAAGTTATGGGTACACATATTTTGCACAGCTATCTCTTTAATTTTTGAACATTTTTTTTAGGCAAGAGCAACAACAAATTAATTCTGGCAATAGTAAGTAGGGACATACAACGCTATTGGCCCGTGCAAAACAGAAATATCTACTGCGGGGAATAAATAAACCTACCTACAAATACTCAGGTTTGTTGTTATAGGCCCCTCTATTATCCAATCACCTTAGAGATCTATGTAAAACTGCATTGTACGTATAAAACTTCAAATCTGAATCCTCACTTCAATTTTACTAAAATTTACACAGAATGTAGCTGGTCGAAGAAACAATCGAACAAGGTGCAAAAATGTATGTATTATTTGTTGCTTCGCACTTTGCCGAAATTAAAAACACTCAGGGCCGTGTGTTCAGGGGACCGGATGTAACACCTATCCCCATTCGTAACATTCGTCACAAGCAACATTGGTACCGGGTCGGTTGTCCAAGTCCAATGAAGAGCATTAACACCTTTACGGCCCGTTCAGTCAGCCACATTGTATACCTATTCCACAATGTGTGTTTTTGGCATCTAGGGTTAATCTTGTGACATTTAATACCATACTCCAGGTTGAATGTTGCATAAAACTCTCCCTTTGGTAAACTGCAGCTACAATGACATGTCAGAATGCAGAAAATTCTTGGTCTCAACCAATCTATATAAATCTTATTACTGCAGGGTGGCTTTTCAAGGACTTGAATTATGTGGTATTATCTGCCAGCCCAGATCCCAAAGCCCAAAAGAGAGCTATCAGAAATATACTTTTTCCCTCTCTTGGTCAGATGTGACCCATTTGGCCATAGAGTGTTAGAAGAAGAGGAGAGGAAAATAAAAAAGAAGCATGAAGAAAACACGGAAGAGGGAGAGAAAGAGGGGAGAACGCGGTACAAACATTGTTGACTGCAAAGTATTTTGTTATTGTATTATGACAGCTGGCAATTAAATTACACATACAACTAATACCAATCTATGTTTTAGAAACAAAATCATCCCCATCATTTTAAGATTTTTTGAAGACAGACAGGTATATCTCAGGTCACAACTAATATTCGTTTTTCTGCTACATATTCCCTAGTGTTTTTATATTAATTTATATTTCTTAAATAACTTTTGAGCACCCTGATTTGTCACTCTAAACAAAATAAACACATTTTAACTAAAAATGGCTTCTATTTATATTTCCGTTGTAATATGCGTACAAAATCTCTGATTTTTCTCTCTTCTTATTTACAAAAGATAGGTCTTTGTTTTAACAAAGTAAAATTCCAAATGAATAATAGACCATAGAGCAACGGATTAATCTCCCACAATACAATTAAAGGATAAAGGTGATTTTTGGTGTACATTATTCGACGCCAAAAATACACGATTCGTACGGCCTTACGGCCCTGTTTCTTTCCTGAGTCGAACCACACTATTTTATGGATATTGAACAAAGTAATATTCACTTCCATATGTTCCTGGATTATCCATATTATGCCCCATTGGCTCTTTCAACATCAAGCACGGCTTCAATTGTAAGGACGCTACAGAATCACAAAATAATTAGTGTATGCACCACATAATTTTCTGACTTTTTGTCAGTTCTATGTGCTTTTCCTGGATCTCTGAAATCATAAAACAATTTCGCCCTCAGAGTAGGAAACTGTCCTCTTTGATTGTAAGAATAATTCTCTGTCAGGTGGCAGTTAGGGATATAAATTAAAACAGGTACTGCATATTAAACGGTTTCGGGTCGCTGACGATCTCTGCCAATGAATAAATACCGGTAACCCCATTAGCGTCCTAGAAGTCTTTTAGTTGAAATGCAGAAAAATGGAAACAAGTAAACCTTGTGTCCGTTAGTGCGTACGCATGCTTTGATATGGAGTCGTAACATGAAATTACCCCATTAACCGTCAAATCCGACGATATTTTCGGAGAACCTATTGTATGTCACTGACTACTGACTTTCGCACAAGAAGCTGATATGATCACTGTAGTATTTTAAAGAGTTTATTTGCAAAACCGATATAGCATTTTTTTTTCCAATTGAGATCTTGGCGCAAACTACTAGCCAAAGCAAATAATGAGTTTAATTTGTGGAATTGGCACAAGGCCTAAACAAATTATGAGAGCTTTAGAAAAATTGTTTATCCATCAGTGGAAGTCTATTTTTGGAATTGCAATTGCACATATCAAATCGATCAAACCTAGAGATTTAGATATATATTAGGCTACAACATAGGACCTCTTGGCCTCTCATAAACCATACAAGTTTTTTTGTAAATCAAATACCATAATAAACATAGATTTTTTTTTCATTATGGACTAATTAAGTCCATTTTGAAACTTTTGATTTGGCATATTTGATCTTAAAATTAGGAACTGTGATAAATTCTTGTCATTTGTGCACATAAACAAGTTTTGAGGAAGAAGGTATAGAAATGAGAATGTTTTGTGTTAGTTAATTGGGTGTGTGGTGTATGTATGTCGCATATAGCGGCATGTGTTGTGTACAGATGTTTTGGGGGACGTGGGGATAATTGCAGATAACGATAAGCCTACTCATTTTTGCCTGTGATTGGGGGGGGGGGGCAGGGTATAAATTTCTGTCTGGCCCTGAGGGATTTGGCATTGGTTACAAATTAATACTGCCAATTACTAGCAGCACCACAGCTCATATGTTGGGGGGGGGGATAGGACATGACTTGTTTTGATTTGGGCTTGGGGATTTCCAACGGTAAACCCCGGAAGTTGATGGCGTGTTTTAATCTCGGCTGTTGCTGTTAGTTTGGCATGTCCTTTCCCCTTTGAGTCTATTCACATCAACGTAAGGGGGCGCACCACTAAATAGTTCCGGCAGAAATCTGCGTAATACTAAGTACTCTCTACTCCTTTTTTAAGCTTTTTTAAAAGCAATGCGCCAACTGTTTTAGGGCATATCTTTTTGTCAACTAGTTGGAATTAGAAAGTAAAATTAGTGTCAATTGAAAAGCTGTTAATTTCTGCATTGATATAATCTAGGAAAAGCGGCACGATTTTTTTTTTTTAAACCAAAAGTCGTAGGGAACTACATGCCTTTCAGGTGAGCATCGTGTGATATTTTGGCCCGAAATTTAGCTCCAGAAGCAATATGGTCCAGGAGCATAAGTATACTCGGCCTTTGATGAGCGGTACTTCTGGTTGTAAAAGGGGCCTAGCTTCATCGCATGTGATCGTGTGGGTCATGACGGGTGACCATCTAACAGCAGATCACTTCTGGGGGCCAATCAGAGGCAGTGCATTTTTTTTTTCCTGCAGTAAAATCGTCAGAGACAGGAAGTATCGCCCTTCAAAGGTGTTCTTTCCCCGACTACAATGTTTCTGGAGCATAACTAATCGGAAAAATATCCTGTCGAATATGCTCCTGGATCATATTGGAATGTAACATTGCTCCAGGAGCAAATGGCAAAATGTGGTCCTAGCCTGTAGTAGTGGAGAACTGTTTTGTCAATACTCTGCATGCTCCCGAGCGTGCATGTGCATTCAAATTTGGCTTAGAATATTTCTCGCAGATTATGTATGGTTCCGACCCTATGGTCCTGTACCTTATGCCCCTCCAAGAGTATATTCGGGTCCAATTCTCAGAGTGGCAAATGTTTGTCATGAACTGCTAGGCTGTCACAAGCTGCCGATCTAAACTTGGAAAAAGTCCTTCATTTATATTAATAAAGGTAAACTAAATAGTTAGAAACATGGCTGGGCATGGCAAGTACAACACAACCGTCCCAACGTTGCCCAATTTGTGATGAAAATCCGCAACGACTTTGGAAGCGAGGCACACTAAGGAAAAGTATCCGCACTCTTTCCTTTGGTTTTTCCGTTTTCCGTCAAGGCTGGCAGAATTCGTAGGGGAGGGAGGCCATAATGGCAACTCTTTCCCGATTTAAAAAGGGATTGCATGTTGGAGGAGTTGGCGTTCCTCATTATTTTGGCAATATCTTGTTTTGCCTGCCCGTGACGTCACGGTGACCGTCACTGTTGACCAGCATACCGTGTGCTTTATTCCTTTATTGCGTTCACGGCTGTATTTTTATTCCGTCATTGAGTTAGGTGGTCAATGCTGTCACGGGGGCCAAATAAGACATTCCCGTGATTTTGGTCCTTAGCATGCTGCAGTAGGCCTTAGTCGTCAGATTCACTAATATGTAAACTAATTATAGCTTTAAAAAAGCAGAATTTATCACTTTTACCCAAAGAACCCCCTATTCTTTGAAAAAGGAACATTTGTACTGAGAAGACCTCTACTTTCCATGACTTTTTAGAAGAGTTGTAAGTTTCAAACCAGACCCCCATTTAGCGTGAAAATTTTGCAAATTGCTGCCCAAATAATCCCTATGTATTTGTGGGAAGTTTGGAAATAATTTATATTGTGCCACCACCCTATTATTCGGCAGCCTCACACAGAATAACTGCATGTAAGTATTGGCGTCAGAATACTGAATTCATGCCGGTGCGGAAATAATTATACGTAAAGTAATTATGTCCGGTTTACTCACGTCCGGCTACGACGCTAAGGAATAAGGCACTCAATTTAGTTGACTCTTCACGCAACATTAGTGTTCACGCTTTATTCCGTTTATCGTCTAATTGTGCCCGGACTATGGCGCCGGGCGCGGCTATAGTTGCTTTCACACCTCTCACCCAAAGACCCTATTTTTTGTACCCTTTCTCTGGCATCAATTACCCCTGGTTTGAAAGCGTCACCTACACTCAACGTCCTGTTTCCAACCGTGGTGTTTTTGTCGTCCCCGTGGGTATCCATTTTGCCAGTTTCTAACAGCTCCTACATCCCCCTCAAATTTGGTCCAAAATAAGTTCGAGAGTCCCATACTCACTTCCAAAAA
>JAMKCH010037117.1:0-14804 GCA_023653785.1 Ophioderma brevispina
ACATAAAGATAAGGTATACGTTATCAATTTAGAGACAAAACTCAATTTGTTGTACACAAATAATTAAACTGATTAATAAATAATTTAATTAGTGTAGTATTTACCAAACATACTAACGGTTTACCACATGAAATAATGATTCCCCCCAAGGTTGCGTGTCAGTTTCAACATTCCATGCTAAAGAAACTTAAAGCCACAAAAATAAAGATGAATCATGTAACATTGTAACAAGTTTATTTGAACTAAATTTTTCCAAGTAATTAATTAATTATATGCTAATTAAGTAGGTCTGCAACAAAATAATTTCCTGAACAGGTACAGAGGTCTTTCATTGAAACTAATTCTGAGGGCTTCAACAAAGATTAGGTTGATGTTTTAAATTGGTGTCCTTCTCAGATTTAATGCAAAATGAAATGAACTTTGATGCAAATGAAAACTTATACTTCAAACACTGATATGAAACCAGTGATGTTCCTTTGGTAAACAATTCGATGTATGACATGATTTAAGGACAGTGTTGTTGCAGTTCGCCCAAACACTTAATCGTTGAGCGATTATTTTCTGTTTCCATGTCACTCTGATGGTAGGTTTGCCTGCAAGAAATTTGTCATGCTTAGGCCACCAACTTATGTGCAGGAACAAATGTACTTCATGGTTTTTATTATGAGTTTATGAAGTCAAACAGGAAAGGTTGTGTATACAAATGATCTGCTTGTGATTCTTGATTTGGTAATGCCAGTTGGTTGTGTGATCTATGTGGGGTATTGAGTGGGCAGTTGATTGAAAATGAGACCTTTGTCCTTTTATATAGTTGAGGACCATGAAGATCATGTGTTCTATAGCTGAACTTTAAAACAATGACCAGTTGTTTGAGGCAAAGTGTGAACTTGTGATCAGTATTAAATGTTAAATCACCCTGAAAACAACGTTGTGGTGAAAACCCGAACAAGTTTGTAAAAAGGTACCGGATATAAGTAGACACACCTGTACTAAGGGAAAAAGAGAAATTGTCAGCCACCCTATATTACAACATATTTAAAAATGTGTTTACAAATAATTTAATTTCCCATTCATTTATTTTAAACATAAACTGCGACATTCTCTTAAAGGGTACCCTAGTGTAAATTTGGGTTTTTTTTATACCGAGTTTTAATTCTATTTTTAATGTGCCGGAAGAACCACATTACAACTTAGAACCACCCTGTATATATAATTATTATAAAAAAAATATTTCATTAAAAACAAATAAGGAAATGTTTGAAAATACCAAAGCTTGTATTTACTAATTAGAAAGTAAAGAAAACACTTCCAGCAAGTTTCATGCTCAATACTTGCATATTTTTACTTGAAAGTACGTTTTTTGATTCACCCTGTATTTCTTGCCTCACAGACAACAGGCAACCCTTAATTATTTTTTGATAGCCATAATTAGTATCATTCAATAATTCAGAAGTGGTTGGGTCACTGTATTTGATTAAAAAATTCAGGGTCTTTTCATATGGTGCAAAAAAAATGAACATGTTTTTTCATTGTTACACCCTATATAATTTTTACCCCCCCTGTATAATTACGCTTATTTTTTAGAAACTGAAATCCTTGGAATATAAGCTTTCCAGCAATATATATTTTGTGGGTCTCAAGTTTACAATAAAAGTTACAACTGTTGAATGAAAATTGGCGTTTTTTTCAACTTTTTGTGTGAAACAATAAAAGAAGGCCCAGTTTTTTCTTACTTGCGACCTTAA
Source organism: Ophioderma brevispina (assembly GCA_023653785.1). Classification (NCBI taxonomy): domain Eukaryota; kingdom Metazoa; phylum Echinodermata; class Ophiuroidea; order Amphilepidida; family Ophiodermatidae; genus Ophioderma; species Ophioderma brevispina. The sequence continues at coordinate 1,746 of JAMKCH010037117.1, forward strand.
CTAGAAGTCGTATATGTCATATACTTCATCACATTGCATTAAAACCGGTTTACATTGTTACTAGAGTTTATATGTCATATTGCATCAAATTGCATTAACAACCGGTTTACATGTTACTAGAAGGTCGATATTTTATTGCATCAAATTGCATTAAACAGGCTGTTTACATGTTATACTAGAAGGTCTATAGGTCTATTGCATCAACAATTTTGCTCAATCAAAAGGCCCTCTTGTGGTGCTTTTGGGCATTTTTACAATTTCAAGAAGTGATACCAATTCTTATAACTTGTATCTCAATGGCTTTTTCCCGTCAAACATGAACTTTTCCATCATAAAGACACTATCAGCAATTTATTTTGAAGAGTCAAAACATTAGAAAAGTATGCAGGAACAGCTTAAGTGAAGGATAAGTATGTAGAATTCTCATAAGTTACTTTTTTCCAATGAAGAATTGACAGAAAAGGAAGAAAACGCATTTTTCCAAGATGACAAATTTGCCATTCAATAGTGTTGTAGGACGTGCTCCGTGGACAGGAATGACTAATTTTCTGATTTTGCCGTATTAGGTTGCTTGTGGTCTTATCAATTTGCAGGGTATGTAAGGATACATGTACTTGTTACAGACATGCAAAAATCTGATTTTTTTTTTTTGGATGATTTTTTTCGATTTTATGGATCTATCAAATCACTGATAGTGCCTGAAAAAAGCTCTATAACTCCCAAAAGTGAAGGAAGGCTCTGTATTGGCTTTTGAAAAAGGATGGAATTTTTTTTTTCATTGTTGAAAAAAAAGTTGAGTAGGTGTATTATATGGGGCGTCAGTAGGGTTAAGCCAACCAATTTTTTTTTTCTAGGTTTAAGGGCGGCATAACAGCCTTATTGTAATGTGATATTATTTTTACTTTCTTGTACAGAGTAAACTTACTACCAGCTATGTTAAACCAAGGTTGGTGTGACCTTATACCTACCATGTTAGATTGCACAGACCACGATGCTAGGGAGAAGATACTACGTTGCCAATGCAGCTACTAGTAGAACCCTGTCAGGGACATTACCAAAATCTACAAGTTGTAGAAAGGTCAGTTTGTTTATATATTACTCTGTCTTTACTTGCTGGCCACCACAAAGTATTGTAATGAAGAGTTAAGGTTGCAACTTTGCGAGTGCAGATAAACTTGGCCAGTTTAGTAAAACATTGGACGTTAGGTCCGTTAATTACTTCATGCATTGCCAGTGCAGTGTGCAATTGCAGCCTACCAAAAATCGTTACTGTCAATCACTTGCAGTATTGCAAGGCAATGGCAGTACTGACAACAAGTAAAATGATTTAACTGGCATGCAGCAGATGCAGTGGAGTGCAGTAGGGTGCAGTATGCCAATTTCTGCAATCTTCGAAATTTACTGCAACGTACTGCAACCCGTGACTGCAGTGACCGGGTTGACCTGCATAAATCGATTAGGAGTGCAGTGGAATAGTGAGGGAACATTGCAGGTAAATTTACTTCAAAGCCATACAGTGCGGGGAAGTATGAACTGACCTTTTGACATTGTCCACAAATGATGCAAGATCAACGAGTTAATGCGTTTTGTGGGCCGCCAGCGCATACTGGCAGGACCACTTTGCAATCGTTTGCGTGTGTATGTATGTGGTATGTGCAGTAAAATGGTAGTTTTTTTTATGGAAGGCCCACAGCTTTATTCTTTGAATATGTGAGCCGAAAGCCGAGAACCGCAAAATTATAGTTTAATTAAAAATGTTAAAACAGCATCATAAAATTTGTCTCCTCTGTTTGTCAATCTTTCCCAGACTTACCGATTAAAGGCCAGAGTACGACACAGTGCGCACAAAGAAAAACTAGAAGACGATGGAGAGGGGTATTTCCAAGGCATTGTTCATCAGTAGGAGATATTATGCACAACTTCAGTGAAAATCATAACAGTTTGTTGTGAATTTGGATTTTTGAGTTACTGTAATTAGCTAACAATTTATTATGAATCCAGGGCTATCAATACAGTACATGTAATGGTAGGACGTGAAAGCTGGTACAGATTTATAAACTGAAGAATTGAGCTTATTATAGGAAACTAAGAGAGAGAGAGGGGTTATAAATTATGAAAAATGCTACAAATGCGCCTGGTATCTGATCTAGATCTGGATCAATTTATCCTCCAGCCACCGTGGGTTCCTGCCTCACACTAGAGCTTTGGTTTCGTGTTCTACATGTATCTTTCAGTCTTAGGGACAGCTTCAGTACCAGTTAATAGAGGCAGAAAGTTTTCACTGATCTGTATAGCCCTGTCAACAGATTCCGCACTTACTCTACAAAGTCCATGAAATTTTGTGAATAATCAGGAGAAAAGACTTCTCACAGCTGTCTGGTGTGAACAGTTTTTGACCGAAATTGATCAATTTAAAGGTTACTTTCATTCAAATTTCTGTAAGAGGGGAAAAACACGCCTTTCCTTAAACCATAGCTGTTTGAAAGTCACATTATGAAAACCAGAATAAAACATATCAATGGTGCCACAGTTTTGACAACTGCTGTTGGATTAGTATTCCTACATCCTCTGCAATTATTGTCTATAATTTCATTGCGGACAAAGCTGATTTATATAAAAGATCAAGTTTTTACACGATCTCATGGATATTAGGCAATAGAGGCACTATAACATATAAATCTATGACCGTTATAGGTCTTTATACAAAGTCTGGCAATGGCAATTTCTGATTTTTACAGGGTAATAGGTCTTGTATTACCTACTCAAAATCATTCAAATGGTGCAATGCCACTGTTTAATATTGTTCTAATAATACAGAGACAATTTACATAAGTCAAACAGATGGGCCCAACCCTCTCAATGGGGATGTTTTCAGGTATGGACTATTTGTAAAATAAGTTGGGAATCAAAATATGTATTATATTAATAATAGACTTAATCATCTTTGTAATTGCATACTGGCTTGTTGTTCTGAAATTGTCAAATTGTTGTCCTCAATTCACCATAGTGAGCTCATACTAATTGTATCTCCAGTGCCATTCTCCTAAAAACAGATCATTAACCAGTTTAATCAAATTGTTAGACAACATACGGTTTACGAAGGTACATAGTAAATTGCAGAGTGGCCTTAATTGATTGATCTCTTCCTACTTGGGTAGTTATAAATGAACATAAATTCCATAATTACAAGCTGTTCATGTGGCCCCTTGCTCAAATACTAGGGACAGACTTCAAGCAACTGGTATATTATTTATAGGCTAAAACACCAAGTCTGTGGATTTTGATAGCTTTCTGGTGTTAGTAGCCATTAATCTTGCACAAAATGCACTCTTAAGGGTTCAAAGTGCTAAATATAGTAGAGATTAACCGATATTTGTATCGGACATCGGATCGGGGGCCGATTCTGCAAAATCGGCAAAAAAACGAAATTCCTAATCGGAACATAAAGCAAATGTGGACTGCACAGATTTGTTGATTATAATCATCGTCACCAATTCCTAAGTTTAAGGGCAAATCGTTGGATCGGATCGGTGGATCGGCCGATACTACAAAAAAAATATCGGCCATCGGATCGGCAGAGGAAACCCTGGATCGGTTAATCTCTAATTTCTAAAATATAGAATCTTAAGCATAGCAAGGGTTCGTCAGTGCTCAAAAATGGTCGTAATGCTGCCCTGGCAGTATTTGCATGGTACTAAGTAGGGGGCCTAGTTGTGCCTGCCCAACTCGATGTATTTTGTCAATTTATCGTGGTGTTCTCTGTAACTGGCTGGTTGTTTATTTTAACATGTCTTTACTACTCACTTGAGTTGGGCAAAATTCATATAAAAATTCAAGGAGTGAAAGTTTCCCTTTATTGTTCATTCCCTGATTTTACGCACTATGTCATTAGTGGTGGAATTCCCCGGGGCCTATCACTGCCAGGAAGTGAAAATTTGTGTCATTAGTGGTGGAATTAAATTTTGATTTTTAACAGGAATCGAAATTTATTTCTTGAATAAGTGGATGGATTAACATTAGAACACTCTTCGGTACATATCTACATCACTTTTGTGCCAGAGTTTGCTTAAATAAAGTGGTAATTCGACCAATCCGGTCACTCTTGTGCCACGAGCGGCGACTCAAACATGAAACCCCACACTGTCCCAGTATACATCCAAATTTGAAAAAGCAGGGACAGTGGTATATGCCTCACTAGTAGGAGCCATAGAGCTAAAGAGGTTGCCTCACCCAGTGTAATAGCTGATCACTTATATATCAACTAAGGTAAATGGCATTGGACTTCTTGACAGCACATTTCATATTTTCATTAATTTTTGTATTAATACTTCATTCTAATATTTACTTGTGATGTTTCCATTAAAAATAAAGATGGCACCTGAATATTCCTGAAGAGGCTCCAGCTGTAGTTATACTTTTTTTTAAAATATTTAATACATTTGCCAAGCATTAAAGTTTTGTTGTTCTTAATAAAGCAATCAATATTTACAGAAAATAGTTATTTGTTGTGTAACATAAGATTGTTAAATTCAGCATTGAGGGCTTATTCCCATCTGGTGAGGCGTTTTTCTGGGTCTGTGATAAGGCATACAAAATAATGAAAGCCTGGACTTAATTTCTGGCAAAACCTGGTAGACAGTCGGTTGGGGTTAGAAAATTCTACAATATACCAAAATACAATAATGCTGTATTTGGGAGGGGTGCAATTTTGCACAATTCCCCCCAAGAAGTGCACAATAGACTAAAATTGAGCACTTTTCAAGCTATAAAAGGAAAAAAGCTTGCTACTTATTTTGATGACATTTCCAAAATTGGGCCCTTTTCTGACCAAAATGCACAAAAAGATTTTAACAATTTTTGGTTGGATGAGGCCATTCAAACTTTTATGCATAACAATTAACACATTTAATGAAACTCAAACATTGTAAAAGTACAGAAATGTTTTTAGTTGATTAATTTTGTGCCAATTAAATGATTAAAAAAAACAATCACCGACAAATAACTAGGATGTTGTAGCAATTTGTGCCATCAAAATAAATGTATAGAATTTATATTAAATTTATTTGTTGGTTGTAATAAGCAAAACAATTGGATCTTTGAAATAAAAGGTTTGATGTTACTAACAACATCATCTCATCCAAACATTGTAAATAACTGCATGCTTGTGAATTCATTTGTTCTTTTGAAGACTTAATGATCTTGTATGCATTGAAATTGTAAGCAGCTTATTATTTGAGCTTACACTTGGGAAGGTCTTCTAGACAGCCGTGACTTGATTGAGCAAAACCAGGAAGAATGTCTTGATTTTTCCCCTTAGATTTGAAATACTTACGAGTGACTTTATAAAATTATGAAATGCAAGTAAATAAGTAACCGAATATTAGGCCAAATTTAAAAAGCAAATAATTTTGGGGGTTTTTTTTATTGCGTAACTTTGTTTTAACTATCTATTTATCTATCTAACGGCCACAGCCGAGATGCTGTTCACCATGTAGCGCCAAACGTCCCAGTTTGTCATTAAATTGGGGATGTCATAGGGATCCTGCTGGATGTCTCGAGCAATCATATCAGTGTAGTTAAAGGGCTGATGACCCCTGTTTTGGCATGGTAACTTAGCTCAACACAATTCCAATTTTGCTTATTTGAGTCATCACAAGTTGTACAAAAGTGTGTAATTGTCAATTGGAAGTTTTAATGCCGATGTGTAAATTATTGCATTAGATAAGGCTTTTATTCACAGGATTGCATATCAGAGATACTGTCAGCAATTTATCCTCCCAAGATGAACTTGAAGTAACCTTCACACAAATGCTGCTTACTTTGACAGTAATATTGTTATGAAAATATGATTTGATTGAAATATTAAGATATGGGAGAAATCAAAGTGAACAGTGCAAAATGCAAAGCAACTCTGTCTAATGGGTTGGAGTGCAAGGTGGATTTTTGCTCTTGGAGCATAACTTGTTGACAGTGTATCCAATAAGCACAGGTAACCTATGGCAACTGCTCCGAAGATCTACTCCGTTCTGCTTTGATGAGTGCAAGCATTATAAAATGCCTTGGACAGTAAGTGATTTTTGTAATTTAAAGAAGCACATCTGCCATGGAATAGGCAGTTTGGTGTTTCCACATGGTGTGTTAAGTTCTGTGCTGGTCTGGATCAATATGGACTTGCATGGTCCCCATATACACTTGCATTGTCTGCATATGGATCTGTGTGGTCCACATAATGGATTTGTGTGGTCCACATAATGGATCTGCATGGTCCACATACAGACCTGCATGGTCCGCATAATAATAATAATAAAGGATTATTTTAATCTCAAATCGTGGCCTGTAGGCCAAATTACTAAAGACTTTACAATTTAATAATTACTAGACAGAAACAATGCAACTTGGAGGCAGCAGCTTAAACAGCGCCATATTGCAACATTCAAACACACTACACGAAACACACACCGGATGGGAAGTGCAAGCTTTTCATGGTTCCTTTGCCCATTTCAAATGAACCATGGAGAAAGCAGTATTCAGGTTTTAATCAATATCTGTTATACAAATTAAATCCCAAGTTGAGTTCCCGAATTAAATCCAGCAAGTGGTCCCACGAGATTTGATCTGAGGACCCTTTGCTCCAGATGTAAGCTTGCTAACCGCTAGACTACGCCACTTTCTCAAGGTCCGCATATGGACCTGCGTGGTCCGCATATAGACCTGCGTGGTCTACTTTTGGCTATTGAACTTGAAATCTAAATATAAATGAGTCTGAACTTTATTGAGTGTATGTACAGCATAGTTTTTTGGTCTACAATCCTACTTTGAGTTGCCTACAAAGGGTAAATTTACCGTTACTATCCTGTTTAAGAAAATAACATTGTAATGGAAAGCCACATCTTTAGAACCAAGTTTTACTGTCAGATTCTTTGAGTAGGAGTCCCGGGGGGCCAGTTGTATTCAAAGGTGGATATGATGCGTGAACATGGACTTCCGAAATGCACCCTAAACAAGTATTTCCACCGACTAAAAAACATACCCTAAACAAGCATTTTTGTCTGTTTTGCTACCATAAACAAGTCTCTTTGTCAGTTTTTGCTACCTAAAACAAGTAAGGAATGCATTGTGTTGATAATATACCCTTATTATCTGGCTTTGCTCATGTTGCTTTACTTCCAAATTACAATATTTTTTTGATTTTGATCTCGCGTACATCACAATTTCGGGGTTAAGAAAAAAACATACCCTTTTTTCCATATTTTGCTGTTTTTGACACCTAATTAATGAACGCGCATACATCGCCTGTTGGAAAAAAGAGACCCTTTTTACGCGTTTTCTTGTTCACGCATCATATCCACCTTTGAATACAAGTGGCCCCCCCGGGTAGGAGTGTGAGATACCACTCACATGATTATCATATTTCCAGGTCACAAGTGTTTTTACATCCACTTGGGTACAGGAGCACCTGTAAAGGTGCTTTCATGCAAATTAGTTTCAAGTTCAACCCTTATCTTATTGTTTTAGGAATTCTATCCATTTAACATGTTTGTCACATACTTGTATATTCTAGATTTTTTACATGAAAAGGCTTTGAGGGTGTTTTTTTGGGGGTGGGGTTGGGAATGCTCAATGGCGTACCGATGCAGTTGTCCCAGAGGGGGCAAAATTTCCAAGCCAAACTTGCCTGAAATTGGTTGAAATTCCCCGAAAAAGAGGGATGAAAATGCGTGTTTTGGTCCATATCGTCCCCCTTTTTCGAGTCAGAGGGGGCAACTTGCCTCCCCCCGGTCGGTATGCCACTGGTAATGCTCAATTCAAATATCACTTATATTAAGCTTATCAAAATAGTTAAATATCAATGAATGTTTGGTGCCCTCTATAGACGAAGTTTTGTCTACTAGACTACTGAAGGTCAAAGAGCTGTATGTCTACTTTGCCGCTGGCGGTATCATAGTGTACCTCTCAAAATCACCTGAAAAGCTTTATATCCTTGGTCTGTCAAGAAGTACGGTTAATGAATTCTGTGCAGCTATTTTTCAAGCATGTCACGCATGCCGAATTTGTGCACCCGCGACTGCAGCCGTGACTTAACCGATGTGCATATTAAACACTGCATGAAAGCTAAAACTTCTCTCCAACAGGCCAGAATACACGTGTAATAGGTACTACTAGGAAAACAAGCTAGAGTGCACTCCGTACTTGTGCTTTTTGCTCTCTCATTGAAAATTGCTTGAAATTCTTGACGTACAAAACACCTACACCAAAATCATCCCAGGTTCTTTATAGTATGAGATATGAAGGATTTTGCCTTTTATATGTCAACCATCTTGGAAAGTAGAGCGGTTTTATGAACTCTTCCATTAATTTTATATTTATCAGACAATTTTATAATAGTTTTATTGAACTCCTTGACCCAGAAAATCTTGACACCACAACGATCATCTTCTTATATATTATATAAAATCAGAGATTTACGGTTTATGTCAGATGTCAATTTCACCTTGGAAAATGGCAACACAATGCAAAATTTTATAGTTGTGAACCATTTTAATTAAACTTTTAACTGTCATCTTCTGGCTCTTCTCGAAGGCAAATTCCCAGCCAACTGGAGTTGCCAAGAACCCTTCGCTGGGTATGCTCCACTTGAGAGTGCCCTTGTTGTTTGTCAGCTGCACCTGTTGTTGTCTCTCTTGGTGGCTTGATGCAAGCGTTCAAGCTTGCATTCTTCTCTACAAATTTCACCAATCATCTCAATAACAGCATGGTTTGGAATGCTGGACTTAGCTTTTTGAAACAAATGGTCATCTGGTTTCAGTCTGGCCATGACCTCATCTGTGGAAGAAGGAATCGGTACATATATGGTGTAACATGTGCTACTAAATAACAATAATAACAATAGAATGTTGTTATTTAAAGGTCAAAGGTCAACCTGTCAAGTTTGAAGCATGTTAGGATTACTTGATAATATGGACATGGCATCCCCCCAAAAAAGTTACATGAAGACTGTTAAAAAATGGTACAAGCAGTGTTGGTATGCCTAATTTATAATTATTCTTCAGTGTTGGTATTGAAAACTTGTGCGTGATTAGTTTGGGAGTCTTGCTATATGCGACCAATTAAGTGTCTGGTTTATGGTCCCTAACGCTATTTTTCCGACATTCCTCCTCCATGAGTCTCTTCAAATTCCTGTTAATGTTTAAAATATAACAACTTGTTATGAAAAGTGTTAACATATGGGAAAGAAATAGTTTTTAAGATGTCAGCCACCTTGGAAAATGGCAACACATGCAAAATTTGATAGTTTGGGAAACATTTTATTAAACTGTTTTACTGTCATCTTCTGGCTATACTGCTGATGGTGGATCTCCTCGAAGGCATTCCCAGTCAACTGGAATTGGCCAAGAACCCTTCGCTGGGTATGCTCCACATGCGGAGATTGCCCTTGTTGGTTTGTCAGCTGCACCTGTTGTTGTCGCTCTTTGGCTTGACGCAAGCGTTCAAGCTTGCATTCTTCTCTACAAATTTCACCAATCATCTCAATAACAGCATGGTTTGGAATGCTGGACTTAGCTTTTTGAAACAAATGGTCATCTGGTTTCAGTCTGGCCATGACCTCATCTGTGGAAGAAGGAATCGGTACATATATGGTGTAACATGTGCTACTAAATAACAATAATAACAATAGAATGTTGTTATTTAAAGGTCAAAGGTCAACCTGTCAAGTTTGAAGCATGTTAGGATTACTTGATAATATGGACATGGCATCCCCCCAAAAAAGTTACATGAAGACTGTTAAAAAATGGTACAAGCAGTGTTGGTATGCCTAATTTATAATTATTCTTCAGTGTTGGTATTGAAAACTTGTGCGTGATTAGTTTGGGAGTCTTGCTATATGCGACCAATTAAGTGTCTGGTTTATGGTCCCTAACGCTATTTTTCCGACATTCCTCCTCCATGAGTCTCTTCAAATTCCTGTTAATGTTTAAAATATAACAACTTGTTATGAAAAGTGTTAACATATGGGAAAGAAATAGTTTTTAAGATGTCAGCCACCTTGGAAAATGGCAACACATGCAAAATTTGATAGCAAGGGACATTTTATTGAACTGCTTGCTATCATCTTCGGATATACTGCTGATGGTGGATCTCCTCAAAGGCAATCTCCCAATGTCATTCCCATTTTGGCCATAACCGCCCCTTCACCAGTTTGCTCCACATGCGGAGATTGCCCTTGATGGTTTGGTCAGCTGCACCTGTTGTTGTCGCTGTTTGGCTTGACGCAAGCGTTCAAGATTGCATTCTTCTCTACAAATTTCACCAATCATTTCAATAACAGCATATTTTGGAATCTTGGACTTAGCTTTTTGAAATGAACGGTCATCTGGTTTTAGTCTGGCCACGACCTCATCTGTGGAAGAAAGAATTAGTACATACATGGTGTAACATGTGCTACTAAATAAAAATAATAACAATAGAATGTTGTTATTTAAAGGTCAAAGGTCAACCTGTCAAGTTTGAAGGATGTCTGCATTACGTGATAATATGGACATGGCATCACAAAAAAAAAGTTACATGAAAACTTTTAAAAAAAAATGGTGCAAGTAGTGTTTGTATGCTTAATTTATCATTATTCTTCAGTGTAGGTATTGAAAACTTTTGTGCGTGATTAGTTTGGGAGTCTTGCTATATGCGACCAAGTGTCTGGTTTATGGTCCCTATGCTAATGCTATTTTTATGACATTCCTCCTCCATGAGTCTCTTCAAATTCCTGTTAATGTTTAAAATATAACGACTAGTTATGAAAAGTGTTAACATATGGGAAAGAAAAACGGCGAGTTCATTCTGCGATATTTTGGTTTGAAGACACTATCAGTGATCCTCTCAAAAGTTTTAAGATGTCAGCCACCTTGGAAAATGGCAACACATGCAAAATTTGATAGTTAGGGAACCATTTTATTGAACTGCTTTACTATACTATCATCTTCTGGCTATACTGCTGATGGTGGATCTCCTCGAAGGCATTCCCAGCCAACTGAAATTGGCCAAGAACCCTTCGCTGGGTATGCTCCACATGCGGTAAGCGGAGATTGCCCTTGATGGTTTGTCTGCTGCACCTGTTGTTGTCGCTCTTTGGCTTGACGCAAGCGTTCAAGTTTGCATTCTTCTCTACAAATTTCACCTATCATCTCAATAACGGCATGTTTTGGAATGCTTGACTTAGTTTTTTGAAATGAATGGTCATCTGGTTTTAGTCTGGCCATGACCTCATCTGTGGAAGAAAGAATTAGTACATACATGGTGTAACATGTGCTACTAAATAACAATAACAATAGAATGTTGTTATTTAAAGGTCAAAGGTCAACCTGTCAAGTTTGAAGCATGTTTGCATTATGTGATAATATGGACATGGCACCCCCCCAACAAGTTACATGAAGACTGTTAAAAAAATGGTACAAGCAGTGTTGGTATGCTTATTTATAATTATTCTTCAGTGTTGGTATTGAAAACTTGTGCCTGATTAGTTTGGGAGTCTTGCTATATGCGACCAAGTGTCTGGTTTATGGTCCCTATGCTAACGCTATTTTTATGACATTCCTCCTCTACCTTCATGAGTCTGTCTTCAAATACCTGTTAATGTTTAAAATATAATGAATTGTTATGAAAAGTGTTGACATATGGGAAAGAAATAGAGTGTTAAGATGTTAGCCACCTTGGAAAATGGCAACACATGCAAAATTTGATAGTTAGGGAACCATTTTATTGAACTGCTTTACTATACTATCATCTTCTGGCTATACTGCTGATGGTGGATCTCCTCAAAGGCATTCCCAACAATCTGGAGTTGGCCAAGAAATCTTTGCTGGGTTTGCTCCACATGCGGAGATTGCCCTTGATGGTTTGTCTGCTGCACCTGTTGTTGTCGCTGTTTGGCTTGACGCAAGCGTTCAAGATTGCATTCTTCTCTACAAATTTCACCTATCATTTCAATAACAGCATGTTTTGGAATCTTGGACTTAGCTTTTTGAAACGGTCATATGGTTTCAGTCTGGCCACAACCTCATCTGTGGAAGAAGGAATCAGTACATACATGGTGTAACATGTGCTACTAAATAACAATAATAACAATAGCATGTTGTTATTTAAAGGTCAAAGGTCAACCTGTTAAGTTTGAAGGATGTTTGCATTACTTGATAATATGGACATGGCATCTCCCAAAAAAAAAAGTTACATGAAGACTGTTAAAAAATAATATAAGCAGTGTTTGTATGCTTAATTTGTAATTGTTTTTACAGTATAGGTATTGAAAACTTTGTGTGTGATTAGTTTGGGAGTCTTGCTATATGCGACCAAGTGTCTGGTTTATGGTCCCTACGTTAATGCTATTTTTACATAGATTTTTTTTGGTGAAAATCTCACCAATTATCACTTGTGTTTGAGCCCTTGGAAGGGCCTCTTTGCTGGTGGTGCCACGGTAGGTAGACCTTGCCAGCTTGTTCTCCCCGAATTATAAGCAAATTATTGCTTGTGTTTGAGCCCTTTGAAGGGCCTATTTGCTGGTGGTGCCATGGTAGGTAGACCTTGCCAGCTTGTTCTCCTCGAATTATAAGCAAATTATTGCTTGTGTTTGAGCCCTTGGAAGGGCCTATTTGCTGGTGGTGCCATGGTAGGTAGACCTTGCCAGCTTGTTCTCCCCGAATTATAAGCAAATTATTGCTTGTGTTTGAGCCCTTGGAAGGGCCTCTTTGCTGGTGGTGCCATGGTAGGTAGACCTTGCCAGCTTGTTCTCCTCGAATTATAAGCAAATTATTGCTTGTGTTTGAGCCCTTGGAAGGGCCTCTTTGCTGGTGGTGCCATGGTAGGTAGACCGTGCCAGCTTCTTCTCCCCGAATTAAGCAAATGCCTTGTCTGTTGTTTTGAAGGAGCAGATCACTCCACCATTTGCTTGTATGTCCAAGTTTCCCTGTCAGGTCATAATTTAACTTTTTTTCTGATCTATTCTCGCTCGCTCGCTCTCACCGGTTTCCTCTGCATCAAAATTGGACTTGTGATAAATTTGTTCTGTATCCT
>JAMKCH010037118.1:0-100302 GCA_023653785.1 Ophioderma brevispina
CACTCTTTTGTCGTGGAATTCGGACCTTTGACTTTGAAGTCCTTTTAACTTTTATTTGCCTCCTTAATCCCTAGAGCACAATCTGACGATTACCGCAAATACATGAGATAGCGTTATTTTTCTTGTTATATCTAGGGGCAAATTCCCCCTAAAAACAATGCAGGAGTCTGCTCCGTGATTTTTGAATGCATCTAACACTTAAGTGCCCAAGTGGGGAGGGGGGGTGCATGGGACCCAACATCTGATTTTTTTTGCGATTTCTCGGTTACGCAATGAATTTTTTTTTAAAGGAGTTTTTTGCTAATTGTCTGATTTATTAATACCCTTCTCCTGATAGCAAAAAAAAATTATATCTGCCCACGGCTTCATTAGCATAATTAGGTTGGGTCCCAAGGAAACTCCTCGGGCACTAACGGGGGTGAAAAAATCGAGATATATTTTACTAATTCAAAAACTAAAGTAATTAAATCTTGGGATTTATTTCCTTAGATGTATACATTAGGAGGCAATTAATTATTAATGTTTAAATCAAATAACCCTTTATATGCTGATGGCATCAATTTTAATTTTGTCATGACTGTGCTCTTAACTGTGTAAGTCTATGGGCGAGACCAAGTTGAATTTGAACTTTCTGAGAAAAATAAAAGATGGTATAAATTTGGCTATATTGTGTTATAATTATTTGAATTGGTTATTCTAGAGTAGATATATTCAATTATTTTGGTTCAAAATCTTATATTGGAGTTGCTGAGGATGGAAATGTGCGAACCACTTTTTTCGGAGAATGACAATTTCATTTGACCATAGGTTAAAGGTCAAAGTTCGGATTTTCATTTTTGTTATTGGTATGTGGTTCTTAAGTAACCCCCCATTTACTTGTGTTAGTAACTTTCGGCTAAAATATAGCTTTTGAGACCAACATTTTCGCAAAAGGGGACCTTAAGAACTGAATTTAGCTTTAACTGGGGGCTTAGGAACTGCTGGAGAGGCGCCAAATGGGTTCTTAAGGGCCGCACATACCCGTACAGCTTCGCTTTGTGTGTCTCCCCCTCCCCCGTTAGAGAAAGAATGAGAGGGGAGATGGAAAAGTGAGAGGGCGCTGGAGAGATAAATGGCAAGCAGGAAGAGGAGATGGCGGAAGAGGGGACTAGTGTTAGGTTAACTTAGGAAAACCCTTCCCTCCAGGTGTTTTGTTCAGATATCCTTCCAACCATATGTTTCAGGCGTCCACTTTTGAGGCGTGTTAGTGCGTTCATATTTTTGTCTCCTTGTATATACCTTTTGTTGTTATATAAGGAGAAGTCCTCGTTGTAAGGAGAAAGGAGAAGTGAATCCGAGAGGTCAAATATAGAGGTTTCTGTCAGTAAGTAGGAGACTTGGTAGAGGAAACTCCGGTCACGCACAGTATAAATTTCTGCTCAACATTTAATGCATGAATTTCACCATAAGTAAAAGTAATTGTGCCATCATCATTGATTCCAGTTCAGTGATTAATTCAACACAAACGATTCCAATTACAGCTCCCTTGATAAAATGATCTGCTGACCTTCAAATATCTCGCAGACATAATTATACCGCAATCCTCCACTCAGATTGCACGCTCCATTTAAATTTCAAGCAAGCATGTCCGTGAATGGTAAGTGGTTGCTTAGACCAAAACAAGCGATCACCAAGTGATGGCGCTATACCGTATTGATGTACGCAATCAAGCGGACCCGCCAGCTATATCCCAGATTTAGCATTGGAGTAAAAATAGTCGTATGATTGAAATACGACAGTTGTAGATTTTGTGCACACCTCCATTCCATTACAGTTAAGGCGCATAGCAAACACTTGAACACACCTCCAAAACTCCAGAAGAGCATTTTATTTTTATTTTTGAATATGTTTTTGATGCTGAAATACAATGGTGGTTAAGGTAAATATTGATCTCACTGGTTTTGGTTGTCGTTGTTTTTAAGGACCCAATCCATTAACTTTTTATTCTAGTATTCACGGAAATTGTTTTTTTTTTAAAGCCTATCCTTTATTTCGGTGCTCAGACGCCTGTGCGCTCGCGGGTTTAAATAAAGTTTAGTCGCCATCCTTCTACCTTTTGGCTTTTAATTATAGTCCGTTGTCCATCTTTATGTTGATAGGTTAGAGGTCATTACCCTTCCAAATGCAAATAACCTCATTTTAACTTATTTGACACATTTGGCAAGGAGGTCTTGCTGCAAGCGTCAATAATAACTTAATTTTGGGCAGCTTCTGTTAACACTTTCCCTGGACCCATGGGAGCTATGATTAAAATGTGTGGAAAAAATGATAGCTGTTTTATGCATATTTAAACCGATAATCTGTATTTTTCATATTTATTGTTATTATTTTTTACCTTCATCTTGGAAGTCCTGGATTATCACTGGCGTTTACACCTTTAACATATCACTTTATTTGACATAAACATTGACATAACCTTATCATAATTTTGGAGGAGTCATTTGCTTAGTTGCCTGCCGTGCATTCAAATGGGAATCCGTGGATAGGGGGAAAAGCTGACTACTTGATTCAAAAGACTGTAGCTCGGCCTATACTTAACCGATTGGAATTATCTTTGCAGCAAATTACAGATAATGAAATGTCAGATATTTGTTATTTAAAAATTCAAAATGGCGAACACAATCCGGGTCATTTTTTTTACTCACCCTGTAGTTTGGAATTATTTCTACATAGCCTACTATGTGTATTATACAAATATGCAATTATTCCACAGCAGATCTCGCGGGAATTGATCAATGCTGCTAGAGGTCTTTACCCTTGCTAATCAATTAATTAAAACGGTATTCCAATGTGCCTCACGGGAAAAAGTTAAGGATCTTAACCATTCATATTTCAAATTATTTCTGTAGTCTCTTATAGCCTACTACTACTTATAAAAAATATTATAATCCACTTATTCCACTGCGGATCTCGCGGGAATATAATTAGGGTTAGTACTCTCATTTGCTCGCTTCGTATTGTTAATGGAACTTTAAGAATTATTGTTAAGTGGTCATTGAAATTAACACATTACGTTATCTATTGTAGGATATCGGCTTGTAGTGATATGTAGCAGTGAAAAGAGGACAGTTCACATGTTGTGACAGCGCTTGATCAATATAGGAGGGAAATGCCTTCTAACCCTAGTACGGATGATCTGCGTCGATATTTGAAAAATCGGTTCCGAGTCCAATCCGAAAATGTCGTAATTGATGGCGGTGTACCCCCAGCGGCAGTTATCACAAGGAACAGGTAGTGTACAGTGCTCAGAAAAATATGTTAAACAATTTAGCTTGGAAATTTTACCCGTTTTGTGTTTTTGTTTTTAAAAAAATGTCATTTACCTTTAAAGATTATGTCCAACTTTTCAGCATATAGGCTTATTGATTTTGGCAATTAAAGGCGGGTGACCCGATCATGGTGCGATTTCTTATCATGGTGTTTTCTCCTTCACATGGAAGTATATACTCAAAACACTCAAATACAAATTTTGAGTTCACACTAAGTGGACAAGGGACAAGGCCTCCTGATTCCCGTTTGTGGTGGGAGGGGTCCATGGGACCCACACTTCATTAATTATGTTCCCATAGAAATTTCTCAAGAAATTGGTACTGCACATGTAGGGTCATTAACCGGTCATAAGCTAATAACAATGCCGATATATAAAGTAACCTAGAAGTTAGGGCAACACATTTTTTTTTAAATTCAAAACAAAGGGAACACAAATTAACACGGCCTCGTTTCCACAAAATATATACGTTGACTGAAAAAATTGTTAAAAGGGGGTTCTAAAAAGTTCAATCTACCTATATTGAACACGCTTAATGAGGTCATAAATTTGGTAGGTGGATATGTCGAAAGCGAAGTGATCGCTATCAGCATATGAAGAGTTAACTGAATTTTATATTATTATTATTGTTTGATAATGAATATGCAAATACTTAACAGGAAAAATATTCAAAATGACTTTTTATTATTTTTTTCTTATTGACACTCCCGTTGCTGGACAATGGGGGTCGTAAGGACCCGCACTAATTACCACACATACTTAACGTACATGAGATCATTAACAGATTTTTAACAAGGATTATTCGTACAATTAAAAAAAAAGTTATCTCATTACCTCAGAACATAGCGTGTGTTTGGCACCCTAATGGTCCCCTGAAAATACAAAAAGAAATTTGGTTTCTAGCAAACATAAAATAAGCTAAACTAAACACCTCATCGGGAAAGAAATCAGGGTTAACTTAATGCCGAATCATCGTGTCCTAGCCTAATATAGATACATGAATGTATGTACTTATGGGACAATAAACCGATGGAGTTTTACCCAAAACCAAAATAATCACAAACAATAAAGCCGAAGTGTAAGTAACTCAGAAATAATAACAAATCGGTTAAAGGAAGGCTAGTGGTTTGTACTCTGTTGCATATATCATTACATCCCCAAAATATACATGGACATCGTATCCAAAAGTTAGACAAATACATGGAATATGAGTTGGAGAAAATATATCGTCGTCAATCTTAAAACTGCAAAAATTAATTGCGAGTCCCCAGGAACCCCCTTTGTCCACAAGTGTTTAACCGGTACATACTTTTTGGCTATAGGGGGGGAAAGCATAATATGTAATCAAGGACCATAGGACAGTGTTTGTTAATTAATGTGGCGGTTACATATATGGAGGACGTTTTGTTCCCTAATATAAAAAAAAATCTTGAGCGTTAAATTTCTTTTGATACCAAAATCTCAGTCTGATGAGTAAAGTGCGGCACGAGGTTATCGATCGGGTCACCCGCATGTAAAAAGCAGTTTAGAAATAAAACTAACATGTCTATGTGATACGGTTGTATACAAGTGTATTTTATTCTGTAATAACGCCTACAGATGTTCTGTCGAAACAGTCGCGTCGTACCGTCCTGGAGTTGGCCAAGACTCTTGCCATCCTGAGATATGCGGAGGAGCTTGGTAAAAACGTTGGAAGAGGCAAAGAAGGAGTGTACCACTACAGTTCCACTGCAGCAGAAATCGGTGATCAAGAATGCGTTTGTGAGGGAGCTTTGCACATCCGAAAACGTTATTATGCCACTGTGCCCAAGATATTTCATATTATGTCGCGCAATGGTATTGTATAGTGGTTTTATTCTTATTGTGCAATGTTTTTTTTTTTTTTTTTGGGGGGGGGGTTGTATTGGTTTTTTGGTTTGTTTATGTTTTTTGTTATTGTCGTTATTTAGGTAACGCACATGTATGCAAATTAGTGCTCTGAGAGACTGACAGCCTTGAATGCACTAGGCTTGCTATTTATTCCGTATGTCATCGCATCAAGACTAGCTGGCATTCCTATATTAAAAAAAAACTTACTTTACTGATTACGTGCTTCCTGCTTTGCGTTGTTTATATGAAAACAACATTCTTCAAATTTATTTACATGATTGATAGACTCGTACACAGTGATATTAAAACCAAAGAGGTCACAGACCGGGTCAAACAGAGTTCATGCATGGGAATCAGCTCCGGCTTGTGTTTTCTTGTGTTAATGCCATTTTCCGGTCTTCTGCTGAATAAATGTCGCCGGCGCATTAATTATAAAAACGTTTGTTTGTAACCTCAACGGGCGCTATTTGGTCTAAAAAACATTTCTGTTGAGGGCTAATGTATAATTAAAGCTTTTGAACAAATTATCTTTAAAAAAAAAAAAATAGGGCGCACTATTTTTTCAATGTGCCATTGTCTCTTTAAAATTATGCCCCGCGTAATTCTTATTTAGCACACTAGCTGAACAATCCTGACCCACCACAAGCCACTAGCCACTTACTTTGTGGACACGCAGGGAGCAAACAAAAAATAAAATCTTATTTTTATATATGATATCACGCAAATATTTTCTTATTATTCTAATAACTGTTTTGAGCTGAAGAATCAACTCAATTGTTTTTTTTTTTTTTTTTTTTTTTTTTTTTTTTTTTAAGTTTGGTTTAAATCGTACTTAAGGGTGGGGCTGCGTGACTCATTGTGGCTACACTTAGCCACATGGCACAATCACTTGACATTTGCAGTAACTAATGGTATTTTGCACTGTATTTCGGGAACAGCATAACTGTAATGATGTTTGCCAGTTCTTAGTTTAAAGTCGCTTTTATAAATATATTAATTTTTAATATTTTCATAATATATTTCAATTGTATTTTAGTGTATATAAACGCGTAATCGAAACTAAGGTTATCGAAGATTTGATTGACACGAATCCGTGGTTACATAACATGTCAATACTTTACTTACAAAGCGTTATCTACTATTGAAAAGAAATACCATCTGGCTTTCCAATTTTGGCATAAATTGAAAGAGGACAAAAGAGTTGTCTGCTATTATTATGTTAATAATAGTGTCACATGTAAAAAAAAACACCCCAGTACAATTAACAACTATTGGCATACGTGAGTGGCTAACTTACTACAATACACTGTCCTTCAAACTAACTTTCAAGCAAGTATATGGGTCATGTTTGGCTATAGTAGATTCAACCCATCGTGTCACCAGAGGAAAAGTTTTGGACAGCGTCGATTAGTTGGGAGAGGAGACAGAAAAGTGGCCCGTTTCACCTGCTTCATGAATTAACCAAGCTATGATAATCTGGCCTTTCATGTTGACTTCATTTTCACATAGATAGTGCAAAGATGTTTGTGTTCAATAATAAAAGTTACAAAACAGAAGTCAGTAATATTCAACTCACCTGTTACATTGAATACCACTGAAGCAAATGCGATTTTTGTCAGAATGTTTGAGAATTTAAGCAGCTATAATTGCGTGTCGGAAGCTTTCGATTGTTTTTAATTTAAATTAATGACCTTCCGTATTTCAATTTTATTGAAAAGTCACAAGAGCATAGTTATAATCTTGAATGAATTTCTGGTGGTTTGGTGGTTTTTTTTATTTTTGAGCCGAATAGATAGCCTATTAAATTTTGAATAGAAAATAGATTTAAAAGTTAGATTGACCTCGTTGCGTTAATCAGACTGTGCCCTCCAGGTGGGATGAAGCACAGGTGAGTTTCTGAAAGGATCGGATGCTCATGGGTGGATGGTTCTGTGCGGCAGCGGGGTGCCCCAGCGACAACTCATCCCCGGCCGTGAATGATTGGTTTAAGCCTGAGGAGGACGTTATTTTATAGTTCTTTTAACCCACCTCGTTGTCTCTGTTGCACCAATTTTATATTATAATCATCATTAGCCGGCCGTTTCTACTATTCTACCTAAACGTTATGTCTTGTCTACGTTTGGGTATTGCGTCGCGTGTGCGGGTTTTAAATTTATTATTAATTCATGACAGAAAAGTAGCTGATATTTTGTCAACCAAAAACAATTTATCGTTTCGTGGAGAGAGAGGGAGACTCCGAATGATGGCACCACCGAGTACGAACTTTTATTGCCATCAAATGTGAGAGTCGACCTGTTTAAACTTCTTACATAAGTGGTGGCAGCGGAGCGTGTTTGGCTGGAATGCTTTCATTCACGGATAGAATTGATTTCCTCTTCAATAGATATTTAAGCGTGGATTTATAATTTCCACCCATGTACGAGGCCCCTCATTAATTGCCCATACCTCGGAAAAGTACTATGAGCCCCGTGACACGATAGGTTTGGAATCTACTATTACTGTGTATTGCCTTGAAACTCCACTGAAATAAATTTAGTAAAACAAAGTTTTTCTACCAATGAGGACGACTTTGATTGGTACTTCTTGGAAAACTGTTTGCCTAACCTTATGAAGTACCTCCTGGAGAATTTCTGACCAAATCACAGATGACAATTTTGTGTTTTGTCGAAAAACAACAAACATCCTATTGATTTCGTGTACAAAACTTTAGGCCCCCTTGCCGACATCCGAATAAATTTTAATTTGGTGGAGGTTATTATTTTGACAAGTGCCACACTTTAAGACAAGGGACAAGGAAATTGATTAACATTGATTTAGTGTACAAAACTTTAACACTTAAGTGACCAAGGGGTTTTCACTCTCGTTGGTGCCCAAGGGGGGGTTCCATCCCCCCCTAAGGAAACCACTTTCCCGAGGGAATTTTTGCACGAAATTTATACCACATGTGAAGGGTCAATACCACATGTTAAGACAACCCCAAATCAGCAATGAAAAATTAAAGTTTTTATTTCGGCTGGAAATTAGGGGCAAAACATTGTTTTCAAAACACGCGAAAATTGGGCAAAAAGACGGAAAATTCAATGAGCCTTGCGCTTACATCAAACATTTTGAAAACTTATTTTATGTTGATATCTATTCTAGAAGACCCAAATCACATATATTTAACACAAAACCAGCAGTTTTAGGGAATCCTGTATTTTTTACGGGTGTTGCAAAATACACGTCATTTTCCCATAGACTTTGTACAGTAACGGTTTTGCAATGTCCACGATGAAATTGTTTGTTTTCAGCACATAAAGGGTTAATTATTTTTAATGTTACTAATAATTGTTTACTTACATGTATGTGTGAACTTATATCAGCAAAAAAAATATCGCTTTGGTTCTTTGATTTTTAAAAATATTCTCAGATGACTTCCGTTAGTGTCCAAGGGGGGTCCATGGGACCCCACTAATTAACTCATTAACGGCTCGGCCGATTTTAATTATTTCGGTATGAAAAGAAGCGCATTTAAAAGTCGGACAATTACAAAAAATATTTCGGCGCAAAAATCTCACGCGTAAAGCGGCTAGCGCGAAAACAAATTGTGGGGGTCCATAGAAACCCCCCCCCCCCCCCCCTGGTCACTTAAATGTTAAGCTCGTGGAGGCCCCCTTGCCAACATCCGAATAAATTTTAATTTGGTGGAGGTTTTATTTGACAGGCCACACTTTTTTTTAAGAATAGGCACAAGAAAATGGATCAAACGTGGAAGTGCATCAGATGCACCCTATTGTGGTTAAAATATATACGGAGAGGCACTCCCATCTTGACCGCGTATGGAAGGCTTTAAGACCCTTTTTCAGCACCGCTGTCATCCAAAGACCCCATATATTTTGAGAATGTCTCCCAAAGACCCCATATTTTTGGAAAGTTTTACTACTGTCACCTACAGACCCCTATTTTTTTGGAAACTTTTGAACATGTCCACCAAAAAGACGCCCTATCTTTGAATTTTTTGTGCAAAATATTCTAAAAAGAATACGCGTTTATATACCCTAAAAGACCATTTGTGTTGTACAATACGTGGCACTTAATATATTTATAAAAGAGACTTTAAACCAGGAACTGGCAACCATTCATTACATTGTTATGCGTTCTCGACATACAGTGCAAAAAAACCATCGTACTGCAAATGTCACGTGTTTTGTGTCATGTGACTAAGTCTAGCCATAATGAGTCACGCAGCCCCCCCCCCCCCAGCACGCGGCAGCAGATCGCCAATTGATTAAGCCTGCCCCCTGCAGGGAGGTGGTGATAAAATGCTTCATATCATCCATGCCTTCTGTAAGAAATATATTCCGTACAGTCTCCACCAACGTCAATGTACCACCAATGATGACCAACTACCAATTAAGGCATATCACCGATGTCCATAGCCGCGAAAGGTCTACAATAAGATCCTTTTAACCCGAAGCCGGTCACATGTAGACCCCTTGCTGAGAGACCAGGCTGGTCTCAGACCAGGAGGCAGCTGCGCACAGTAAATACACATTCTGAGAAGAATTTCGGAAGCTTTAGAGAATACCAACTCCCCTTGAGTGTCACCTTCGCTCACTTGAAGGTCTTTGACTCCATTAATAGAGCAGTGATGATCTCAATATTGCGGCATGACTTTCTACAGGGTGATACACTGGCCGACTTCCTCTTTATCACCATTGTCGACTATCTTTTGAGGAAGCCTTCTGGGTCAGACTCGGAAGTTGTCACTTGTCCTCGTCAATCAAGACGATAACCAGCCAACTTGCTAAATGACTTGGACTTTGCTGACGATATCCTTGAGTCATTGATGTCACGGGCCCAGTTTGAGTCTCTCTAGGACTGCAGATGCTGCAGCTGATGCATATAAATGCACCCAAAACAGAGTACATGGCCATCAATTGCCAACCTTAGCCTCCCTTACAAGCCTCCCTAACCAATTTGAATAAGACAGTGTTTAGATTCTAAACGTTTTGCTAAACACTTTCTTGCTATCACTTTGTAAACATGTCCTACCACTTGTTATGTTTATTGATAGTACACTTAGCGTTTAGATATTAACACTTAAGTGACCAAGGGGTTACCCCCCCCCCCCCCCCCCCCCCCCGGAAAACACAATTTCCATGAGATTTTTGCACGAATTTATACCACATGTGAAAGGTCATTAGACAACCACATCTTAGGCAATAAAAATGTACATTTGTTATTTGCGCTGCAAATTATGATGCAAAACATTGTTTGCAAAACCCTTCGGCGAAAATTGGGCAAAAAGACGGACAATTCAAATGAGCCTTGCGCTTACATCAAACTTGTTGAAAACTTGTTTTACGTTGATATTTACTCTAGAAGACCTAAATTACATATATTTAACACAAACCTACCAGTTTTAGGGAATCCTGTATTTTTTACGGGTGTTGCAAAATACCCGTCATTTTCCCATAGACTTTGTACAGTAACGGTTTAGCAACGCCCGAGTAGAAACGTCCACGATTACATTGTTTATTTTCAGCACATAAAGGGTTAATTATTAAATGTTACTAGTAATTGTTTACTTATGTATGTGTGAACATATATCAGCAAAAAAATTGATTTGATTCTTTAATTTTTAAAAGTATTCTCAGCTGACTTCTGTTAATGCCCGGGTGGTTCCATGGACCCTCACTAACTAACTCATTAACGGCTTCGCCATAGGAACCACCCTTGGGCATTAAGTGTTAAACACTTTAGGTATTAAGCACTTGGTGTTTAGGTATTAAACACTGGCTGTTTGCCTTAAACATTATTTGCATTCAAATATATGTTTAGGCATTAAACATTTGAGAAGGATCGTTTCTGTCATGCACTTTATTTCTTTCTCTCAACTTCGTTTGATAAGGCAATAAAAAAAAAACAAGTTTGTCTCAGAACATCGCGCGCGCATTATGTATAATAACATTGATAACATACATAATTATACTTTTTTTTTTTTTTTTTTAGGTTTTACTCCCTTTAAATTTTTTTTGTAAAAAATTTCAGAAAAAAATTAAAAAAGTTGGCCCAAAAATTGCATTAAAAAAGAAGAAAGAAAGAAAAACCGCATTTGCATTTTTTTTTGGGGGGGGCTAACATCAAGCTCCATGCAATCAACTGTTCATAATTTCTTTCTGTTTACACATTTTCTACTACATCGCCAAATGCTTACCAAAAAATGCACCAATGTCCACTCACAACATCGCGGGAATTCGCGTGCCCTTTGAGAATCAATTTAGCTGTCCCTGATATATGCGCAGAACAAATGCTGTTTCAATTCCATCAAACTCAACGGACTCGAACATAGCTAGGGTAATTCAGAAAGTTCTTTAACTTTGCAATTAAATTTCTCACCATAGTGCAATCGGGCAATTTACCTTCAAAAACTCTCCACCGTTGTCCATTACCTCATCTCAGCCATTCCCCACTCCTATTTTGAGTGGCGATGGCGGCGGCTGAAGCTTTTTGCAGAAGATGTTCGCAGCCGTTTCATGTCACGTGAGTACAAGAAGCCAACCAACGAAAATTGAAATGTGCGATAACACTAGGGTAGTGTGTAGGTAAATACGATGCATAGCAATACGATGTTGGCGTTTTTTGAATATTGACAAAACCGCCCGTGTTTAGTCACTGACACCAAGTAATGTGTTGAGAATTTGACCTGTTTAGATTGTTCATAACCCTCGTCTTACCAATCCTTTTTTGTAACACAGCTTACAGGTGTGGTTGGCACCCCCTGAGAATTCGTTATAAAGCACCCGCTTCTAATATAATTGGATACCAGTGTATAGCTATGGTCCCCTCTTTCCATTGATACCCAAATAAGTACCACCATACCTAGTATGCTTCACAATAACGTCATCAAGTCCTCGAGTCGGCGAAATTGTCATTTCACAGAAAATAGGCGAAAATCCAATTTTGCGCTAAAAAGTTAGGGTTATATCGATTTCCATGCGTTTTCATGCTCTAAATGATGGCAAATGACTATTTTACATAAACACGAGTTTTAGAGGCATACTGTGCATAATATTGTCCCCAAATGCACCATAAAATATCCTTGGTGGCAACCCTTACCCTACTGCCTTTGACGGCATACCCTAGTCCCGGTGAAGGTGCTACCTCACATTTTTTTCGCTAAATGACCAGAAGGATGTGGAGAATGATTACGCGAGGTTTTTGTCATTTATCGCACCGAACAAAGTTTCACAGGATGGAATCAACCTCCCCACCCCCCCCCCCCTTTGTAGGACGAGGGTTAATGTTTATATACTAAATAATGTTTTTTTACCAAGGGGTGAAACCCATTCAAAACCAGTCTTCCTTGCCGGGCGCTGACATTTTGAATTTGCACGAATAATTATTACTTTGGTGCTTGTATACACACATAATGTCAATTCGTACAAACATCCCCCAAAATGATCAGTTTGTTTGATGTTGGGTGCTAGTGGGTTGTTAAATTTTTGTCTACCCATGGCCACACAACGAATGAATGACACATCATCGTCTTGATTTTTAAATAAACGCCTCAATGAATACATCTTTTTCACCAAGGCGCGCATTGCATTATAGAAAAAAGAGTATCTGAGCACAATACCATGTACATATTATTACCCTGTCCCTCTAACACATCTTAATTTTGTATCACTACCGCTTAGTGTATTTATATGTAAAGCGCACCCCATTATGTGGAATAAGCGGAGGCAGCCATTGCTTTCTATGGTGTACTTCTATGTTCTCTTTGTGTTCGGCAAAACATGCGAGAGCGGTTTTATTTCTAAAGAATTACGTACCGTTTTTGCCTCTCTATCTAGTATAGAACCTCTTTTGGGTTTTTAACAGCTTGGCTTCATAATAGGATCCCGTGCTAGCGACCTGAGGAGGGCGGAAAGCTCTTGCTTGGACCATGGAAATATAGAGAGAGAAGGAAGCACATCCGATTTGTAATCTGGTTTATCCATTCACATCCGCACAAAAGGAAGGGATTCATCAACAGCGACACTTTGATCATAATCCCTCTCCTGCAATCGATGATCGGCGAGCAATCATAATGTAGAATTTGTTGAAAACTCGATTTCCGCGAACACGTAAAAGTTTAAAAGTATATATGTACAACATGTCTGGCTGACTCCTGTGTGTATTTGTTGTTGTTTTCGTGTATAATAAGAATTAAACAATAATGGCACCTTTTTTGAAGACCGCCCACAATTTTTCAAATTTATATTTTGGCACAGTTACGTTTGGTGATGTCTAGGAAACTATAACTGCGAACGAGAAATGCTAAAAATGCGTATTTTCAGAAATTAAGCGATTTTGTTAATTAGAATTTTGGATCCCAGATGGACTTATCAGGCACAGCTGGAATGCTACGTTTATGTCCGTCCATGGTGAAATGTCACCCGAGAAATAACCTCTAAGTTGACTTACCTGAACCAAAAAACAACTTATGGATGAGCGTAGACACGTACAGGGCGCTATTTCCCGGCTATTTCATATCGGAAGGCCGGTTCCAGCAGCCGTTAATTCGTTTGTGAGACCCGGACATTTTTCGACTTACCATTCACAGGTAGTTGGTTTACTAGCCAGTTACCAATGCAACCCTTGTAAAAGCTCATTTTTTTTGAACAAAATTGTGGGCGCTCTTCAAAAAAATGTGCTATATTGCTTTAATGTATATCGTTATGCGTCAGCCTTACTGCCCAAGACTGCCCAGTGTGAAAATAAAGGATGAAAGTTTACTAAATATGGACGTGGACCCGTGGGCCGTTTTGGATTTTCGTTGGGCACCCGTGCTCATTCCAGGAGTTTCTGAAAGTGACCGCCCTAACGGGACCAATTTTCAGTTAAAATAGACCCGTCCGCCTAATTGGTACCAAACTTTTTTTTGGTGAAATTATCTAGTTTTCAGTGAAAATATCCACCTAACGGTACAGCAGTAATATGACATCCCTATCATGGCTTACTGTGGCTGTTTAATATATTTACCGCTGTTTAGCCCAGTTATATACTCTCTTTTTGAATTCCACTTATATGTATTTTTAAAAACGTCTTTACTTGTATGGCAAAATATTTTTGTTTAATATGAAACCCAATTCCTTTTTCACTGTACTGCATTATTTACATAATTATTTATCATAGTGTTTGCTGTGGGCCTATTCTATGATGAACAAATAAAACAAATTGATTGAAGATTGAGGTAATTTTGCAGCGAGATTATAACCCTGCGGGACCGTTCTCTATACAGAAAAAAGAATACCCCTTTAAATAGCCAATATAATAGAAAAATGACACCTGTTCTAACTGCAAGAAAACATACACACTTAGGGTTATTTTGCTGATATGTTTAGGTTAATTTTTCCTATTTGTATCATTGAATCCTGTCACATCCAACTAATTGACCCCCTAGCGGACGACAACTTATTAATTTGATTATACCCATCGCGTAGTCCCGCATTGCATTGCAGCTAGTACCTCTTTTTTTCGGGAAATTGGTTCCCGACCAAAATCCAAGAACACCCCCCCCCCCCCCGGGCGGTGTTGATCGGTTCCATGGAAGCGCCATATGTTTGAGTATTTACTAACTTCTCAGCATTTGCTGATTCCCGATGACCCGGAATCTTTACGCAATGAAGAAACAACCACGAACTGAGAATTTCCTCGCTCTAAATAGGTTACCTCGGAAGGGCCCTTAGAGACTAGTGTTATAATGGCCTCCATTTTTCTGATTAAACTTTTCAATATTATTTTCGCATTTATTGAGAAAAGCTTCTCACTGGAAAAGTCCTTTGTTTACTATAAAAGAGAGAAAGGGGAAACCCCTAGTTTGTTTTTGCCAAGTGGCACTGTTTAGATTGCACAATAGGGGAATTGGGAAATTCCCCAAGAATGCTAAACTTATAAACTGGGTCACTTGTTTAGCTTCGAGGATCAAAACCTATGTAAGATCAGGAATTTCCCCATAAAGTTATATATTGGAAGTGATGTAACTCAGATGATGTAATTTTTTTGCAATCGATTTGATGGTGCTAGGTTATGTTTATGCTGATGATGATGTAATGATTATGGTTAGAAAGGGGAGTTTGGCTGTGAGAGGTTAAATAGTACTTGTTACTGAAAAGACTGAGGCAGCATTTCATAATCAGCCTATACAGTAGGGTTATAGCTATTTTATCTACAATAATGGTAGATGCATGCTTCCCACATGCCATGATCTATTATATTTTCATTCCATGTGAGCAGAGTGCTGTAAGTATTCTACTGTCGTCTTTGAAGCCGAAAGGTGCTGGGAATCAAAATCAGTATTCCAAATTGGTGGACAGATAGAAATCGTGGTGTTTATCTTGGACTGATTACTGTGGAATATTAGTGTCGTCGTCGAGGGACTTATTTACCCTTGTCGTCTTGACTGCTGGACACAGTTAACTTCAGGAACTGAGAAGAACT
The DNA here is from genome assembly GCA_023653785.1 of Ophioderma brevispina. Classification (NCBI taxonomy): domain Eukaryota; kingdom Metazoa; phylum Echinodermata; class Ophiuroidea; order Amphilepidida; family Ophiodermatidae; genus Ophioderma; species Ophioderma brevispina. The sequence goes on from JAMKCH010037118.1 coordinate 15,644, forward strand.
CCCTTGGAATATATTACCTGAGGGATTTATAATCGTGACTTTGCATGCTGTCATTTTGGAGTCTTCGCTGTGAGGGGACATAATCATCGTTGAACTGCACAAACTGCAACGCTTTCAACACGGAACACTAGTAAACCCTAAGTAATATTCAACCTTTTTTAATTGTGTGTAATTTTTACTATTAAATGTTGTTTTGGTACAATACCAATTCTTGAACGAAAGTAAGAAGGCGAGGGTGGGGAGATAGAAGACAAGTAAGAAGATCTTGATTTGAGGAGGGTAGGGGGGGGAAAGGGGGTGGTAATTAGGGGAAGGAACTAGCAAGGAAGTAAGTTGACGTATGTGATTTCCCTACCCTCTTCTTTCCCCACCTTCCCCCTCCTGTCCCATCTGTATATACATATTAAAATTTAGAACACTTGGCACCAAGGCTCATTTGTTTGTGTTTGAAAGGGTATTTCTGACCTTAGACCGGCCCACGAGACGTCCTACCAGAATAATAACAATTGCAATTATGTGCGCAGATAGATCGTCCAAACGTCAAGTGGGTCGTTTTGTTTCCTTCTTATCATCTTTCTTCTTCTCTTTCTTCCATGCTTGGACAGACTTCTGGGGAAATTCGTGGAAAAGCCTTACAATACGATTTTCCATCACAGTTAAACGGTTTCATCATCCCTGCGTCACAGTTTTCTTTATGGGTATGAGTCATGATTAGCTCAAATGACATGGAAAAAATATTCAATTCATTTGGCACAGCCTACTACCGTATTATGCTGAACAACAAAAGTAGACAGAGCACCAAATGTCACCATCTACATCTGAAGTGAGAAAAACCCCTTTTTGAGCAGTGGCATAACCAGAGGGGGAGTGAGGGGGAGCTTCGTAAAACAACATAGGCTTCTTACTAACTATATATGCTTGCCCCTGAAAATGTTGGGTGCCCCCTTTCCCCCCCCCCCTAAAAAATAGTTACGCCACTGTTTTTTGTAGCGAGCCAGGAGTCGTCAACTTAAATTCTTAGGCATATTCCGCTTGCCTGGCAGGAAAAAACTCATCATCATCATCATCTCAATCACCATCATCACATCATCTCGTTTAATATCCTTTGGAAAAATATGGTTTGGGCCCATCTGGGCTCCATAAAGCTCCGCCTTATCCACTAACGTGGTAAATGTTATAATATGTATAAACATTGTACTAGGTACGTGAAGGATTGGATCATCTTTCTGTTCAACCTGCTCATTCTTGGAGGTCTGTGTGACAGTCATGGACAGCTCTGGAAATGCAAACCACAGGATCTTTGTATGTTGTTTGAAATCACTGACTTCACTTTACAGCACAGAAGTTCAGAGGTAACCTAAAAACCCATGTCACCACCCTTGGCAAACGCCAATAATTTTATTTATTTTGTAACTTTCTGTAATGCGCCAGGCAGAACCCATATTGATCTATTCAGAAGATTTATGGGAAGAGATCCGATTTGTAGATGCAGGAGGAAACAGAAGTTTCTCGGAGAAAATCTGCAAGGATGGTATGAATCGGTAGCCAAATTCACCTACGACACTGGCTCAACTGGGATCGAACCCAGACCGCATTGGTTAAAGGTGAGCGATTAGACCGCTACACCAACTCTTACCTACAAGGTTCCTGCGTTCATTTGGGAAGCCATTACAAAAACCACTTGTGTGTTACGAAATGTACCAGGGTTGGAAATATTAATTGTCAATAACATGATACGCCCACACAATGTGAAATCCATCATAAGGCAACTATTTTATTGTAATATAATGTATGCTTTATTTGATATTATTGGCTATATCAGGAAATTGCCGATTAATATGTATATGGGTTTCTACGGCACCTTGCTACTTGTGATATTTAATTACATATCAGCTATATTCCCAAAGTTATAGATTATTACGTTGTAATCGTATATGCACATCACACCTTGCTAACATTACCTAAATATATATTGGAATTTTATTCACACTTCTTAGTCTAGACATTTTTCAGTAATAATGTAATACTATTTTATTTGATGATCGTATTTTGTGAAATAATCAGTTCCTTTTTCCCTCTTTTAGCACACTAAAAAAAGTACTCACACGCCACTCTATGCTCTGCTTCCATGCGTTACATGCCGAGCACCTCAGGTCACCCTTACAGCATGCAAGTCACAACAGCAACATGGGACATTGTCTGAAGGTATCTATTTAACATTAATAACTTCTGTTGATGCGCGTACCAATCAAATCTGTTGTTACATAATATACGCACCTACAACGACCTCCACGTGTGATGTTATACTCATAAGCTCAACAATGACTCGCTTTTGTGACGTTTGCAGACTACAGATCCAAATTTGATTAAATATGTGCCCTGAACATGGATACAATTTTCTTAATTGAGCCAACGGCGAATTCAAATAGCGATCGCCATGAAATCAAAACAATTGCAAGTAGCTGCAAGCAACATTCATAATATTATCAACCATGATAGCAGAACAGTACGCATTACAACACCACGGTATTATTTTTTATTATTTGTGTAAATAATTTTGTTTGTATATTTGACTGGCTGAATGGAAATTCCTTGGCGAAATTACACCTCGAACTCGCCTTACGCTGGCTTAGTGAATACTAATGTTTAATTTGGTTGTAAACGTCGCATTTGATTTTTCCTGGTTTCCCCTTTTGCGGGATAATAATACTGACGTGGACATTCATTAGGCCATTACACCCAGAAGGGGTGATTTTGATGACAAAAAGCACACCACAAGCTACTATAACCATAGCCAACCATGGTCCAGCGTAGCAGAGCCATTGATAAAAAGGGCCAAAATTTAGATAAAATATGAGGAAAAGTCCACTTTTTGGTGATGAGATGTTCAAAACGTCCAAAAAAGGACAATTTAAGGGGGGTTATGTCCATTTTTCCAAAAAAAGTCCACTCTTTCGAAGGCCCGCACCCCCCCCCCCCCCCCCCCCCCAAAAAAAAAAAAAAAAAAAAAAATAGGGGATGATCTAACGGGTTAAATGATTTTTTTAAATAATTGTCTTAAATATCACTTGATGAGTGATAATAAAGAAATACATAAGAAACGCTGTCGAGCTGAAAATTTCGAGTTGGTTTGATGCATAATGAATTTTCTACATACAAATGTATACAAAAATGCATCAAACGAGCGAGACTTGCTTGCTTAAATCGAGCATAAAATTTGAACGGAATGTCCTATTTACCTCAAACAAAAAGCAAATGAAAGCTAAAAGTTTACACTTTTCAATCATGTTATAATCTCAATTCAGCTAGTAGACTCAAAAACACCCCCTAACTAGTCGCGTGTACTTTCTAAAACTGTAAGCGGTTAAAATTTCCGATTAAAATCATATTCCGTTGTTCCTCTTATTATAATCAGAATGGCAGAATTCGGACCTCACAGTCGACAACCAGGAATTTGAAAGTCCAGCTTTCCAGCGTGCATACCAATATTTAAGTCGCTTTACTACTGCAGGTGCAAATCTTGATGTTTTTAACTTTAACGGAACAGCCGAGGGTAACACTGAAACATTTCTCACCACTCTCTTGAAGTAAGTTTATTTATTAAGTTGCAAACATATGTTTAAGTTACCCAAAGTAACTCTGGTGCAATTACACGATTGTCACAATCTTTAGTAATTTTACTCACTATTCTTATTTCACATTTTTTGCTTTTCATGCAGTCACTGTGGGGTTGAGAATCCTTCGTGGGCAGAGCTTCGCCATTTTGCTCATTTTCTGAGCATACAACTGGAAGATTGTCAGAATTCAGTATTTTGCGACCCAGTCTTCCATGATACAGAATCTGGTCTTCGTGGTTTCAAGACGTTTGTTGTGAGGTTCATGATACAAATGGCTATGGTAAGTATGAACTGAGATGAATATACCTATAGAGTGATAGCAAGCACATACAAATACACCGCTTAGATGTGCCTCGACCTGATTTTACAATAAAGAAGATTAACAATTTTCAAGAAAAGGAAAATATAATTTGTCAAACCTAATGCCAAGCTTCACCGGAAAAACATCAGGTTTCCCAATTCTGTAACATTTTTTTCATTTTGTAATAATTACTGCTAATGCATAGCTTCGATTTCTAGAATTCACTGTGTTACGTCAATAAACCAAATCGAACATGCATTGCATAAATGTAGTTGGAGCCCAACGTTACGACACACTAGCCGAGGAACACATACACGTAAATATTTGAGTGAATAGAGAGCTTCATCAGTTCATATCCCTCTTAGTATATTAGTCCCAGGTAAGTAATTCTAAGACCCTTGCAATCAAACGTTTCTGATGCCACCGCATTATCAATTGTAAGTTGCCATACATGCTTTGGTGCTGATTTGATTGTTCTGAATGTTATTACAAAATAAGATATTCTCTTAATGTTGCTTTAAATGTATTACTTACATTTGTATGCTGCTACTTAAGGATTTTGCAACACCATCGCTTAATATGAGTGAGGAGAGCCCTTCCCGAGCTGTTGTTCGTGGATTAAGAGGAGATACTTCAGAAGAAAAGAAAAATTTGCCAGTTGAGTTGGGCGCTTTCCAGCTAAGACGAAGATGGGAGTCTAGGTAGGTGCACTTTACAAACTCGTATGACAAGCAAGACCAAATGTCAAATTCTTTTAAATTAATGTCTTTGATTTCTTGTTCTGTAGTCCTCATCCATACATTTTCTTCAACTACGATCGTGTATCTATGACATTCATGGGGTTCTACATCGACAAGAAGGGGTCTCTTATTGATCCAGGATCTCAGAATGTAATAGAAGCCAACATAATGTCACCCGAACTGAGACAAGGCTTGGAATTACAAGGAGTAGAACTGAGCAAGGACTTTGACTCGCTATCAAGGTAAATAGTTTATAGTGTCTATAGTTTCTATAACAGGGTGTTTTGAAATACCAATAGATGCACTTTCAACGTGATCATTTTTTCCATTACTTATAACAGGCAGCTTAAACTGCAGCGACTTTGTATAGTGCTTGGAGCAGAGAGCAGTGTGCTGGATGTTTTAAGCAATAAAGATGCTGATCCCGATGATACCTATGAACTGACAACTGACAATGTCAAGAAGATGCTTGCTATTCACATGAGATTCAGGTAAGCTCATAAGCATTATGATTTGAAAGTCTGCTTTCTTTCTGCAGTATGTTTAACAGGCAAGGCCGTATCATATCGTCGTGGTCACGACATACTGTTCAATCTGATTTTTTTGGTCAAATTAACTCTTTAATTGTCCCCAAAAATAAGATGAGTGAAATTACAAATAGCCCCCGTCGAAAAACTCCCATTTGTTTAAAACGAGTTCACAAACAATCGAATTCGTATTCGATAGCTTTGCGTATCCAAATATCTCAAAGCAAATCAGATCAATTGCGAACGATACGAATTCGCTGGGACAAAGATTGATACTTCAGTGATCAAATCGATAATACGGTAAATGCCGGTCAAGATTGAAGACAATCGGTGAAATTCACCTTTCTATACTTCAGTCTTCATGAGGGATTGTCATGTTACCCTCACATTTTATTTTTTGTGTTTTAATTATGTTACTTGTACTAATTGAAACCCACGGTCTGTGCATCGTGAAAAAAATGTAGTTTTTACATTTGATTACAAACAAACCAAATTTAACACTTTTAGGAGGAGTATATTACCCATGATAATTCGTTTCAGTTTTGATATATATATCCCCCCCCCCAGTGAACTTTGCTCCGGTACCAAAAGCTTGCGTAAAAAAGCTTCTATATAGGTAATCATTCTCTCATCCTTCCTGGTCATTTTAGCGAAAAAAAATTGTAAAGGTAGCACCTTCACCGGGGTTAGGGTATGCCGGTGTCATATAATAAATTGTCCGCGTGACTGAGTGTCCTACCACCCACCTGTCTATTGTGTTCTCCATTGAGTGCTGTACGCATCATTTGTTTCAGCACGGTACCCAAATGGCCTCGTCTACAAGGTCACGGTTTATTCCGTACATGTTGACATGGTAGCTCGGGCACTCTCTCTTTGGGGACACTCAGTTTCTTTACACCGTCTAAGTCGAATGGTAAGGGGGTGGTTGCCATTAGGGTGCATTTTTGAAAATATTATGCACAGTATGGCTCTAAAACGTTATGTCTTTTAGAGCTGAAACCGCATTAAAATCCTAACTTTTTTAGCTCAAAATTGGATTTTCGCCTATTTTCTGTGGAAAATGTCAATTTTTCCGACTCGCGGAATTGATGACGTCATTGTGACACCATACTTGGTATGTTGGTACTTATTTTGGTTATCAATCGGGTGATTTATAACGAATTCTCGAGTGGGTGGTAACCACCTCCATGGTAATCCGTGTTACAAAAAAGGCTTTGTAAGACGAGGGTTAAGCATTACATTATAGGATAGGACATTATACAACGAACGGTAATGCAGCGAGCGAAAGTTTCCCGTATTAGCCGATTATGGAAGTTGTTTGTATACAAATTTGCAATGTTTGTAGCAGAGACAATTTAGACATACATTTTATAAGGACACGAACAAAAAGTATAAGGAGCACAATGTTAAAGAAGACCCCAGTGGCAATGTTATAACAACTATAAATTGTAGAAATTGTAGATGCACAATGTTATAGAACCACAAAGTCATACAAAACAGTCATAGAGACAGTATTATACAAACACGGTCACAGAAATAAAAAAGTGACCCACCTGTTTCCTTTCAAAATTATAGCTACGCCACTGGAACTATCCGCTTCTTTTAAGCCACTATCAGTCTTTTTTTTTTCCAAAATGCCCATTTTGTCTCTAAATTTCTAGTGTTAGGTCATATCAACAACTTATATTACAGTTCTTTGTGAAAACAGACACTAAAGCATTTTAAAGCGGTCTTGAAGATGCAATTTACGACTGTTTCCAGACGTAAAAGAAGTCGGATCCCGACTTTTATTAGTAAAAAAGCATAAAAATCATCACTGCTTGACAAATACAAGCTGTTACGCTTAGCCACTTCCAGGGGTCTTAATACAACAATTTCCAATACAACACTGTCAAAATTGACTTCGATGAAAAATAGGGAGCGTGATTTGTTTACATTTTGATAGTGGCTTAAACATACAATTACACGTATTCAGACTTTCAAATGCCGTTTTCTCAGAACTAGCATTTAGCACTAGAACCTACGACGATATAAACGCCATCTTTTAACATACCTCCATATAAAATGATAGCGGTCTTGTCTCGGCAGATTGAATCAAGGTCACAACTAATTAGGCTAACCAATTAAATCACATGAAATAAGACTGATTCTTTTTAACTCGTTTTATCAAATATTAAGGTGTGGAATTCCTGTAGTAATCATGGGCGAGACAGGCTGTGGCAAGACAAGACTCATTCGATTTCTGTGTCGACTACAGGCAAAATTCGTTGCCAGAGACACTAATCTTAACAACATGATCCTGATGAAGGTATACTAAATAAAATAACCCTTTTTAACAATGTAAAGTAGGGTCAGAATGAAATTCGATTTCATGAAATATTATTAGCTGTTTCAGAACAAATACAATTTTGGTTGACTGCAATTCTATTAATAACAGGTCCATGGTGGGACCACAGCTTCCGACATCATCCGAAAGGTTGAACGTGCCCAGGAAATTGCTGATACGAACAAAAGAGAGCATGGTGTAGATACCGTTCTTTTCTTTGACGAAGCCAACACTACTGAAGCCATAGGCCTTATCAAGGAAATCATGTGTGATGGAAGAGCACAAGGACGTTATATTGACATGGCCAATGGAGCACTGAAAATCGTGGCTGCATGCAACCCATACAGAAGGTATACATGTTAAAAATAAACAAAGATTATCTAAGAAATTGCCCAGAATGCAGAAATAATCCGTCTGATGTATTACATAGCAATAAAAAATGTGTCTGAGAAAATCGCATTTGAAAAAATGGCCAACTTTGCAAAGTCAATACGCATCAATCTACAAGGTTCAAATTATTAAACAGACACTGGTGCCATCAAACATTGTAAAATTGATATTTGTGCTTTGGTATAAAGCTTTTATATACATTAGCTAACACGTCAAATGATTAGGTCCAAATCAGCGTCCTAAATTCACTCCGGAGTAGTTTTATTCAGTAGCCTGAGTATCGTGGATTCGATTCCCACGGCACCCACCCTGTTTGACTGGTCAATGTGTCAATGTGGCTTTAATATAAATGAGTACGGGTTTGTGTTATTCATACAATTTTTTGTTTATTTAATTTAAGGCAGTCCCACAAATTTAGCTAAAATCATCAGAAAATCACTGGATGTCTTTAGCCTCATATTAAGGCTCCTACATGTTTTATGGTATAGTACATAAATTATGTCTGTATTCTTCCTTTCATTTGAGAGAAAAGTGAGAGAAATTACATGAAATTTCATATTTTTTTAAACATGTGCCAGTGCCGCTTTAATTTGAAAAATGACATTAACCCTTGAAAATGTATGTAATTGTGTATTTATGCAGTAGAGTATGTTAAACTAGATAAAAAGTTATCCATTAGTATGGAACGCAATTTGTTGGACGACATAGTAACGCGGTGTTGAATTTTCCTATACCTGTGCATTGTCAGCATCCGTCGATATACAATACACAATTGGGGATATTCGAACATCCGACGTATCAACATATGTTAACTCAGATTTGCGTGTTTATTTTCTTTTTTCATTCTGACGGATGTTGAGTACATGGTCAAGTACAACAGTTTCAACTGTCAATATTTAGTTAATTTCCCTGTAATAAGAATAAAAATCATTTTATTTCATATTTTGTTATAATACATGATAACTATAACTCATTTGATTTGATAAATGATTTTCAATAGATTTGATTAAAATGGGTATTTAAAATATGTTACGAGGGCTTAAAATTCGTCACTACGGAAAACATCAAAGTGTCTATTCTCAACATCCGTCAATGACAACATGACAACATTTTAATTCAACTTTGTTATACAATTACAGAGCTAAAATTTTGTACAAATAATAAAAAAATGACATCCGTAGAGGATCACACCATAGAGGAGGTGGATTTGGATCATGATACAGATTTGCCAACTCAGTGTGAAGGTTTATGTGGTATCTCATTTGTAGTTGTCCACTTTGCATCGCTTTTTTCAATGGCAAAAGACCCTTAAATATTTGAATATATTTTTCTTAGTATTAAAATGGGTCTAGATTTTCAATAAATTACATATGAAACAGTTTTTGTTTAAAGATGTTGTCGTATAATTATTATATATATTAAATTGACTGATATTGCCGTTAACAGACACACGGAATCGATGATTGAACGTCTGAAAACAGCTGGACTGGGATACCACGTTGCTGCAGAAGATACGCACGAAAGGCTAGGTTAGTATCAAGGATATGCAAAGTAATACTCGGTTCTTAACGCGGCTTTCAGTAAATTGAAAAAAAAAACAGCAACAAGGGTTAGGACGCCTTAGTTAATGGACTAAAGTTGGGAAAATCTATTTAGGGTGCCTGTAAAAACGTATAGGAAACATTCGCTAAAAGTTCGCTTTTCAGGGTGACCATTTTCTTTTAAACTAGACACCGCCCAGTGTTAAAATTTGGCACAGAAGCGAAAGAAAAGGAAATTCAAGGAACTGCTGCTCACTAGGTGAGCACTGGCAATTTTTTAGAAAAAAAAACTCTGAAATGTTGAGTTTTCATTTCAAAATCCCTAGAATATTATTTATTCAAATTTAGTCCCATTCTCAGGGATATAAGGTCCTACCACGAAGTCTGAGCACGTAACATCCACATCGCTATGGGCGCACAACACTAAATCACTCCACATCTGGGGGAATGGTAGGTAGTGCCGGTAAAATAACAAAACATGTGTGAAATATTTTGCAGTCCTTTGGGGACCGGTTTCCAGTGAGGGTGGTATATTATAATAAAAGTGAAAGAGTATAGCTTGATCGTCGCTGAGATTATCACAAAATTTTGAAATTCGATTCTGTGTAGAAAGTAGGCCCTCGACTTCCGGCCCTGGTCGGAAGCGTCGGCTCAAAATAGTGGTGGCGCTGTTCGTATGCCCTTTTCTTAAAATCTATACTAGATTTATATCAAAAATTGCAAATTCTTTGAAAGTTTTAGTTGTATTCTATAGGGAAATGGTATCAAAACATTCAAAATATTGTCACGCGGGGTGCAAATTCGAGGGCGCGATGTGGTCTTTTTACGTGTATTTCAATGGAGGGTATTTTTAGTGGTGTGCGCCCTTGCAAGTGAATACTGCGCTCATTGCAACACGGGTTACATACATCAATAGCATCGTGTATATATCACCATCACCCCAGTGTTGTGCACCAAATCCAATGCCCTTTCCATTACCACCAAGTTATCATCAATGTCAAACCTTTACAATTAGGCCTTCTGGGTGGTTTTTTCCACGTGTCATCCAAATTTGGAACATCTTACCACGGAAGCAGTCGCGGCACCATAATACCAGACCTGGGGTTCGTTCCCCAAACTTGATGCGTAAGTTGTGTCGCAACTCAAGCTCAGCGCAAGCTAAGATTTCTATTAGTTGCGACTTACGTCTGTTCCCCAAACACCTGCTGAGATGGTTCTCAGCTTGTGATGCGCATCAAGAGTTACGAACATTCTAAGACTATTCTACTCCAAACCTATCGATTAAACGATTGGGAGTATTTGTGGGTGTGTGCGAGCGTGTGCGATAGTGCTTCGCAATTGTCCTTTTCGCATAATAGATTGTATTAAAAGATTAGTGACACTAAACAAGAGGGGCAATATTACTCGGACGACCAGGCCTATCGTATAAAATGGCCGTCGGTACACTGGTGTTCGCACAAGCAAAGCTGACAATAATAAATCTTGCAATATGTAAGGTTTTAACCACGCTGTTAGTTTTGCCTTTTTCAATTCCAAATATTTCAGGCCAGTCTCTATGGGCATATTGCTCGAAACAATAACGAAGTAATTTTAAAGGTGGAGTTTAAATGAAGGTAGTTCTGCATCGTTTGGAGGAATATTCTCACCGTTGGGTCACTTTATTTCCGGTTTCTCTCGTTTTTTCATTTGAGTTTCAAAGAGACATCCCAAAAACTTTGGGTGACCAAAGATAGATGTTATTTTTGGATAGGTTTCTTTTTGACATATTCTGCATACATGCAGTAATCATCTTGCAATCTAAGTTATTTTATTGTTTATCGTATTTAATGTCTCCATTTGCTTCTTCTTCAGTAGTAGTTGTATTGGTGTTGGTGAAAAAATTAGATATTGGCTACAGGAAAAAAATAAATCCGATTTGAAAGCTTGATCTATCTTCAAAATTCCAAACATATTACTGAAGATATAAATTCTGATACATAATATAATCAACAAAAGAATAAGATATCTTTAACTGCAAAACATACTTTTAAGTATAATTTAAAAACAAATCAATTATCTATTTATCGAGCTTGAATCAGTATGCCAAATTTAATTTGTATTGTGTCATAAACATGACCAAAATAGGCTGTTTAATGTTTATACTAGTTTCCGTTAATTTTATACAATATTTAGTATTTACTGTATTTAGTATTTTTTAATTATTATTGTTTTATTTAGCCAGAGCTTTCAGATATAACCATCCTAGGAATTCACTGTACTATTTCAGTACCTTTAAGACAGTGTTCCAATATGTGACATAATTCGTATATCAATTGTGGTGTAAGCCTGTAAATCTCCTTTTTGGAAAGTTAGCCGGTGGGTTTATAGAATTCAGAATTTGAGACCCATTTCTTCCTCCTAGATCACGACCACCGCCGCTGCCATGATTAGATCAAGCTAGACATATATGAAAACGATGTTAAAGGCTGACTCAGATATTTCCCGAGGAGGGCGTCATGAATTTTCAAACAAATCGTGTTTCTTTTTGCATGAACATAATGCTTGTCCATAGATATTAATAACTGTGTAAAATAATCTAAGCTCAAATCAAAGTCCTTCTTAAAGAAAATCGCAACTTTGTTATAAAATTTCGGATCCGGAATTTGTGTTATACATAGGCCTATAGTATCCTTTGGCACTGTTATACTACACATAGATGTATACAGCATCAAAACGAAAAATCCGATTCATTACAAACGTATGAATTGGGAATTTTCAATCAATCAATCAAATTTATTTCATCTCAACATCAAATATACAATATAGAATATAATTATGCATGATAAACAAAACAAATATACAATATAGAATATAATTATGCATGATAAACAAAACGAATATACAATATTATGCGTGATAAGCAATTGAGATGAGGACACTGCTAAACGCATAGCGTGGGATTGCAGTGCCCTTGAAACAAAAGGTTACAGTAAATAACTATTGAATAGGATGGACGGATATATATTTCCCAGGAACTCTACTTGATAAAATCGATAATACAAAATACCATAAATATATTTTATAAAGGGAAATTTTAATAAAAGAAATTGTATATATTGTATGAGCGAATAGAGTGGGAAAATGGTCCTGGATTTAAAACAGACAAATCATAGACGTGGGCTCATGTAAACAACGAAGGAACAACAACAAAACAGGATAAGACGATGTAGACGTACGACTAACATAATGACAAAAAACAAGACAGGACGGACAATATAAACAAGTATAAACCGACTGAAAATTTTCAAGTGAAATACCATAAGTTGAAAGCAGAGATTGGTAACAGAGTTATCAAATGGAGAGAGGTCATTGTTGTAGAAACTGATGAGTTTATTTTTTAAGTTAGTTTTAAATGACGCAAAGGAAGGGGAATTTTTTAGGTGATCAGGTAGGTTTTTCCAAAATTGAGGGCCTTGAGAACTTGAGGTGTTTCTGGCAAAAACAGTGTTCGTTTTCTTGATGAAAAAGTCTTGGGCATGCCTAGTGTTATAGTGATGAGAAGGTGTGTCAATGTTTGTAGTTTCAGATAAGATGTTGTTGGATGAAATCCTTTGTTTTCTACCAGAGAGGTAATTTTTAATCCAACTGTTGGCAAGGCCTCTGATACCATATTTATTAAGTTTATGAAGAAGAATATCATGATTTATGGTATCAAGGCTTTGCTAAGATCAAGAAAAATACCAATGGTATGAAGTTTTTGGTGAAGATTTTTGGCTATGGCGCAATAAAGCCCATTAATTGCCATATATGTCGATCGTTTAGGCCTAAAACCAAATTGGTGCGGGATGAGTATATTGTGACGGTTTATGAAGTCAAAAATACGACTGTAAACAATCTTTTCAAGTAGTTTGGAGATAGCTGGTAGGATTGAAATTGGTCTATAATTAGTAAAATCGTGCTTATCCCCGGCTTTGAAAACCGGTATAACATAAGCCTCTTTTAGTAAGGATGGGACAATGCCGTAAAAATAAATTTATAAAAATATGGCAAGGACAATCATGAATGGTAGGACATAATTTGCTTAAGAAATGGTTACTAATATTCCAGCAGCTGCACTGCTGTTGCTGTTTTTCAAATTTGATGTTATTTGTCAATTTCAGTAGCAGAAGTGGGATAAATAAACATGCTATTTGGATTATTAAAAGATGATTAAGGTGGTGCATAGTCATTGGGCGGATCTGAGATTTTATCGGCAGAGATTTACCAATGTTAGCAAAAAAGGTGTTAAAGTTCTCTGCAATAACCTTATCATCGGTTAACTTATCCCCGTTGTCGTTTTTGAAGAAGTCGGGTAACTTTGATTTCTTATTGCGTCCAAGTAGTTCGTTAAGTATTTGCCACACTTTTTTAGTATTATTTTTATTATTTTAAATTTTATTACTTATGTATGATTTTTTACCGAGTCTAAGTAAAAGATTAAGACGATTGCGGTAGTTATATATTTTAGTTTATTGTAAGGTGTCGGTTTAGCAATATAGGTTTTGTATAATTTATCCTTTGTTTTAAGTGATTTAATTAGGCCTTTGGTAATCCAAGGTTTTTTGGGTGAGTTACGTCTAGAGATAAGGTTGGTTTTGATAGGACAGTGAATATTGAAGAGTTCTGTAAATTTATTGTTAAATTCGTTGTAGGCTAAGTCTGGATTGGGATTGTCTTTAATGAATTGGCAATCTATAAGAGAGAGGGCATTTTTCAGACCTTTGATGTTATTTGGCTTGAGTTGACGTGACGCTCTTTTTAGCGGTGTAGATGGCTCATTATTAGGCCTATGTTTTTGTTGAGTAAGAAAGATGGGGTAATGATCAGAGAGGTCTGTGATAATAACACCTGAACTAGAGTTGATTGTCAAGTCATTGGTTAAAATGTTGTCGATGAGAGTTGCAGTCATTTGACCATATTTATTAGGCCTAATCCTGGTTGGCCTGTCAACGCATGGGATGAAATCATGCGAATAGAACAAGTTGATAAAATCTCTGACCTTAGAATCAGTATTATGTGTCAGCAGATCAAGGTTATAATCCCCCATTATATAACATTTCTTTTTTCATTGGAAATTGTATTCAGAACTCTATCGAATTGCAACTGGAAGTCAATATCTTTAAGTCAATATCTAAATTGGTACTAGGTAACTATTTTAATGAATACAAACAAAAACACACGTTTCAAAATCTCTTAGACAGCCTTTTATAGCTTACGTGTGTGTTTAGTCAACTCCCGAGTAGACGTAGTTTTGTGCGTAACATTTGGTCAGATTTAGTTCACAACTGCATTACGTGTCAGTTTGGGGAACGCGTGCAATGTATTAGTTGTGTACTAGGTCACAACTAGTATCGACGTAGACCTCAGTCGTAAATTTTAGTTGCTAGGTAGTTCCGTACAAGGTTAAGGATCGCAGTATGAACTTAGTAGTGAAGTTACTCAGTACTTAGTACAAAGGTATGCTACCAGTGTCGTAAGTGCGTGTTGGGGAACGGAACCCTGCTCGGCAGTTCTACAAGCCTAGATGTCTGCCACCTGCTTCTAACAGTTATGGATGGTAATCCATCCCAGGCCGTTCTTCACTGCTGCATGCTGGGAATCAATCGCTCCCGTTTCCCTTTTTTTGTACAAATACTTGCACTTGGACCGCACCGCATCGTTACACTATCCGGATCCGGGACAGCAAGTTTGCTTTTGAGGATGTATATACGAAATCAAGAAATGGTGTTAACAGAGCCCAAGTCTCCGCTTACTATACTTCTTAGAGGGATTGACAGGAGGTCGTAGCTGTAAATATTAACATCAGTGGCGCGGAATCGTCCAACTTGCTATCAGCAGTTGCAAGAGCATGCCACAATCAATCAACATCACATCATCATCATCAAGCTTCGACTTTCCGTCGAGTTCCGTGACACTTCTTTGCCACACCTCTTTATAATCCGCGTTGCTGTTGCCGTTCGCAGCATAAGGCGGCAGCTAAAATTTTGTTGCAGCGAGGCGGGCTCCTTGGTGCCGCCTATGTGGTCATTGCAGAGGAACTGCGTGTCTAAACCTTTTAGTATGTGCAACAACATAAAAGATTTCCCCGCTCAATATCATTCCAGAAGTTGTCCTATTTTTTCCTCTGCCGTCCTTTTTGATTGGATATAATGGGAGGATTGGTATGGAAGCGAATTGATATGGGATAAGTTAATATTTGGAAACGAATTTGATATGGGGCGATTTGATATGACGCAGTTTGGCATTGGGGCAGTTGATTGTGGGACTTAGTTATTTGCTCTTTGAAAATTGATTCAAAGTGCGTCAACGATGTCCATTTTTTTGTTTTGTCACAAGATAGGTTAACGCAGTTTCGTAAGAAAATTTTGAATGAACTGCGTACCAACATACGTCGTTATGTGAAGGTTTCGTAAATATGTGAAAACGCCAAAATAGCAACGCTTATACGTCGCATAAATACTTTCTATATAAAAGAAAAATACTGCAAATGCAGATGCTATGGCTGTGAGCCTGCGCAATACGTCAGAATTAGTTAATTAATGTCTTCCAATTAAAGCATAATGGCACATCTTTTTGAAGAGCGCCCCCAATTTTCAAATTTGATATTTTTGCACAGTTTTACTTTAGTGATTGTCTAGGAAACTATACATGCGACCGAGAATGCTAAAAAATGCGTATTTATCCACAAAATAGCGAATTTTGTATTGAATTGGGATCCCCAGATTGGACTTAACGCAGAGCTGGAAATGCTACGTTTTATGTTCCGTCCATGATGAAATATTGCCACCCGCCAGAATCGAGAAATAACCTCTACTTGACGTGCCTGAACTATTAAAACACTAATGGATGAGCTTAGACACTTACATGGCGCTATTTCCCGGACTATTTCACATTGGAAGCCGTTTCTCATGCAGCCGTTGAATTATTATCGCGGATCCCGATAATTATTCTAGTACAAAATCACTTCGTTTGTGACACATTAATATTTTCGAGGCTTAACCATTCACAGGGTTAGTTTACTAGCCAGTTACCATGCAACCGTGTAAAAATCTCAAAATTTTTAAAAAATTGGGGGGTGCTCTTCAAAAAATGTGCAATATTGCTTTAAGCCACTTTGGTGCGTGACAGTTGTGAATTCGTAGAGTAGGTACAAAACAAACTTATATACCAAATTTATCAATAAAGGGACAAAATGTCGGAGATGTCACTATGTTATTGCGGCCGATGATATCCACTTCAAACAAATTAGACTATTAATCTCGTCGGGCAGTATTTCGACCCGGATTACGACACATCAATATAATGCGACTTTTAAATAATCTGAAGCGATCAGGCACTAACCACCTCGTGCATTTGATTTCAGGTTCTATCCCGTTACGAGAGCTGGTATATCGTGTACAGGCTCTTCCACCAAGTATGCTTCCCATGGTATGGGATTTTGGACAACTGAATGCCGATATTGAAGCCAAGTACATCAGACAGATAGTACAGAGATATGTAAGGATGAAAAAACCTTTGAAACAATAAATTCCTTTCTAAAAAATACTAGTTTTTTCTCACTCTATCCTCATGAATCTCGAACTTGATCGGTTAATTAATTTTATTAAATTGCCTTATACACATGTATTTGTTTTTGGCTTCTATTCACAAATATACTTAGTCCTGGTTTAACCGTTGGCCCAGGATTAACTTCCGTCCAGCAAGGACCTTTGAAATTATGAAAGAGAAATAAGTTTTGTTTTATATCTTTAGCAGTAAACAACTAATATAGGAAATAAGCAATATCTGAAGATTCTTCTTAGTAGGACTTGGTCCTGGACTACTAGGTAAAGCAGTACTAAGTTTTGTTTGGTTGTTTGTTTGTTGTTTTTTTTGTGTGTGTGTGTGTGAATGTGGTTTGTTGTCTTTTTCTTTTCTGAAGATCAATTCCAGGAAATTATCTGCAAGTATTTCTCAAGCCCAGATCATATCCAACGTCCTTTCCGCTTCACAACAATTCATGAGGGATCAAGAGGTTTGTAGACAAGGCTCTGAAGTGACGTTTTATATTACACTGTTTTTTTTTTTCAGATATAGAAAATAAAAATCAATTTAAACACATTGTTCTTCCTATATTGTCTCAATAAAAGTGTTATCTTTTTAGCCGGAGCAATAAATGCTAAATGGTAAAAAATACAATTCGGTATATTGTGTTCACAATGGTCATAAGTGGATTCACAAAGGTCATGTGCAACCTTCGATTAATCTCATTTGTCGAATTGTCGTACGTAGGGTTTTCGTAAAACAAGTTGAGATAACTAAAATTCAATGTAATTCCTGAAACCATTTTGTTTTCCTGTATTCGTTCACGTTTTTGACATATTTGGTTTCACTGATTCTCAAAGCAAGTACTCTTGTGCAACATAAATAGAATAATGATAATTTGAAAACAGACAATTGTCACTGGAAAAACAATGCTTTGCATTATTACCTTGATATTCAAAATTTGCAACAAAAACAAAGTAGATTAACTTTTTTCAATGAGAACAAATAGCACAGGAGTACACCGCCAGATTGGTAGCCTATACCGCAGCCACCGTGTCTACCATTCTACCACTGTAGTTACTGCACAGTATACAATGAGCAATAGGGCCTCCAAGTACACAGTTATTAGGTGCACAGTGATATGTCTACTTAACAATACCCATCCTCATCGCTACTCTGTAGTTCCCCAGTAACAGTATGTAGAGAGAAGGTAGTCATGATGTGGACAGTACCGCCGTCTGGATAGGAGACAAATTAAGGGCGCTCTACATGTCAGGGTCCAAAAATCGAAGTGTTTGTATGGATCAGAAATGAGATAACATCAATAGAAGATAATTATTATGATCACATCCATCACTGTTGGACTCAGGAAATTTAATGGCAAGACACTAGGAAAAGTCACGTGATAAATTGAAACAATTTTTAATAGCACCGTTAACATTGTGGGTTTTTTTTTTTGTCATGGAATGTGGATGCGTATTCTGATACGATTTGCGCAAACCTCGTGATTTATCATTCAAATTGCATTTCGAATGTCTCCAAATTTAAAAAAAAACACGGCCTCCCATTGACGTTAACTCATTTCTGCTCCACACAGGCACTCCGATTTTCTTCTGTAAACATTATAAGTAAATCCCAACGAATCCGTAAAATTCATTTAGAGGCTATTTTGAAGCCATCTCTTTCGTTCCAGTGTCTTTTTCCTTTTGGAGTGCAATCGGTAAGTTAGCGTTCGCCGGTTTATTAATCTGCCATATTCAGGGAACATGCCAATAACGTCAAACATTTTCCGGATTTTGGGTGAATAACATCTGTTTAAAGAACACAACTCTGGCATTTAATACATAATTTGTAGTAGGGAATCCGTGGTACAATATGAAACCATATTTGTGATTCTGAATTTTCTTTTCTGCATGTTGCAATACTGTTGGCCAGTGTGTGTACAGTAACTCCAACTATAATTGTTATTTAGAATGAACGCAGCTTCGTAAGTTTGAGGGATGTTGAGCGATGCTTGGAAGTTCTTGTTTGGTTTCATGGTCGCATGAACATGCTGAGGCCTCTACTAAATGACAGAGCCAGGCGGGAACTAGAAGAAGAAGGAGAATACGAAGAGCATGTGGTAAGGGCTTGTTCGACACATACATTAATTAATCACTATTGTTAAGACATAAAAAATTAACTCTGGTATTGTCCATAGGATTGGGGGTAGATTTGTGATTGTGACGTGTTGGATTTTGAAGACTCATTTTATGGGAGCTTATACTAGCTTGACATTTTTTAACACAGCCACTAGAGAACCTTACCGCTTCCTTGGTTTTCGCCCTTGGTGTGTGTTATCATGCATGTCTACAAGAGGGAAGGGATGCCTATCGTAAAACTGTTGCTAGTCAATTTGTGAGCCCGTGCAGCTTACCTAACGGAGGTGATCAAATTCTCAAGGAAATCACAAGGTAGTTGGATATTGTACTCGTAGATAATTTGTCTTAATTACTAGGTGCTTTGAAAACTAAGATCTCGTCATCTTGGTAAGTCCACTAGACAAATAGCATGCAAAGCATAAAATGATAAATATTTTCTTCATTGTGTGTTTACCAATCGGGATCTGCATTATAATGTGCTCCTCTGTTAATCATAAATTCTACTGCTATCAGATGCCAGGATGTATTTCTGGACCAGGTGAAACTTGATGATAATATAGCTCGCAATGCTGCACTGAAAGAGAACGTATTCATGATGGTAGTGTGCATAGAGCTTCGCATTCCTCTGTTCCTAGTGGGTAAACCGGGCAGTTCCAATCATTAGCAAAGACCATAGTGGCAGACGCGATGCAGGGAGAATCTGCTCGATCATCTGAACTTTTCAAGAACCTCAAACAGGTAATGTCAAACTTAAGAAATCTAAAATGATCTTCTTGAAGACTTTACAATTATTAATACGATCCCTTTATTCATTCTTTAATATTGTCATCCTTTTAATTGTATTACCTTTGCCACCTGTAAACAGGTCCACATGACTTCATTCCAGTGCAGTCCATTGTCAACTCCTGATGGCATTGTTGGAACATTCAGACAAGCTGGGCAATTTCAAAAAGGAAAAGACCTCAACAAATTTGTATCGGTTGTTGTGCTGGATGAAGTTGGTCTTGCTGAAGATTCGCCAAGAATGCCTCTTAAGGTAAATACCAATGAATATCATTCCATATAAATTTTCATTGAAAAGCATCATCATCCTCGTCATGGCCATGGCCATGGTCATGGTCATGGTCATGGTCATGGTCATGGTCATGGTTGTCGTTGTCGTCGTCGTCATCATAAAGGGGCATTTCATAGTCCACTGAGTTACCCCCCCAAAAAAAAAAACCGTTAGCCTTAGTAATGCACCTGTACCCGATGTAAACGGACAACAATTACAGTACAGTAGCCTATGGGAGCCCGTGATACAAGCATTTGCTCATAAAATCAAACGCAAGATCGGTATCAAGTGATTTTTTTGGGAATAAGTTTTTTTTTCTCAACAATATCTAGCGAATCATAAATAGAATAGAAGATGCTAGAATCAAGAAATGCACCTTTAAGCCGACGACAATAACTTCCTTGTTTAAGAGAGAAAATGAATCGTTTACTTGCAGACACTGCATCCACTACTAGAGACCGGGTCTGAAGAAGATGAAGAAACGCCTGCGCCTTACAAGAAAGTAGCATTTATTGGAATATCTAATTGGGCCCTAGATCCTGCAAAATGAACAGAGGTATTCTTGTATCACGAGAAGAACCTGATAAAGATGAACTGGTCGAAACAGCCAGGTAATGCTCATTTTTCTGCTGCCTAAAAGCTGTTGAAAGTTCAGCTATTTTCCTCAAAGAAACTTAAACTACAGGTGGTCCCAAAAAATGTTAACACTCGAGACAAAGGCATTTTGTTAAAAAAGAAAAGTATGCATGGGTCTTATATCGGATTGGAATTAAATAAACGGCAAATAAAAGCTTATTTATTTGGCTTTAAAAGCATATAATACAAAGACCCATGCGTACTTTAATTTTTAACAAAACGCCTCTGTTCCAAGTGTTTTTGGTGGGGGTGGGCAGCCTGTACACACACTGGCAAAAACGATTGCAGTATGCAGAAAAAATATCATAATAAAATCACAAATTGATTTCAAATTGTACAATGGATTTTTAACTACAAATGACGTATTGAACGTCAATGTTATGTTTCTCAAACATATGTTATTCCTCAGAATTCAGGAGTGCAAAAAAAACATAAGTTGCCATATTCCCTAAATATGGCAGATTAAAAAAAATGGCGAACGATTGTACTCCAGATGGAGTACCGACACAGGAACTCCAGATATGATTCCAAAATACCCGTTGAAGGAATTGTGCGGGTTTGTTCGGGTTTACTGTAAGTGCTTACGGGAGAAACTCGCAGTGGTTGTGTGACCAGAACTTAGATAACGTAAATAAATGGAAGACAGTGGTCTTCAAAAATTGGAATTCTGAGACATACGTAATGCAATTTGAACCATAAATCACGTGTTTAGCGAAAATCATGTCTGTAATTAGTTATTACATTCCATTACAAACCGCATAATGTCAGCGGTGTCATCACGTAACCTTTTTCTTTACATTCAATTTTTTTAGTCAACAGCGATGGACATGCTCCCATCTTCCTTTGACATCATATTTCTCTCATCTTTCCGTCCCACAACTCTACTAATCTCCGATTTTCCCTTTAAACCCTTAATACAAACCCGTACAATTCATTTAGCGGCTCTTTTGAAGCCATTTTGGCGATCCTGTGTCCGTATCCCTTCTGGGTACAGTCGGCAAGTTATCGTAACCAGTTCTTTTAGTCCGTCATATTTGAGGAGCATGACAATCTAATGAACGTTTTTCATGCTTTTGGATTCTGGGGCATAACATAATTTGAAAAACACAATTTTGGCATAAAATTACATAATGTGTAGTCAAGAACTCCTGGTACACCCCTAGTCCATTTGTGATTATATTTTCTTCTGCATATTGCAATACTCTTGGCCAACGTGTGGTAATCGTATGTGATTGGCATATATAAGAGTAATAATAATTTACCTTTTTATATTTTACCTCAGAGGTATTTGTGCAACTGACACTGTGGTTTTGAAACTCATTGAACCCTTAATTGACTCCTTGGCTAGAGCTTATTTAACACTCTATGAGGAACAGGAAAGACAGTATTTTGGTCTGAGAGATTACTACAGGTGAGGCAGCTTATCATTTTTTGGCGCATTATGATAATATATCACGCGCACTTTTCATATACCATATATTGAGGGAAAATATAATTCCAATTTGTATGTATAATACTTTTTTACTCTTGGAAATTATACCAAAACTCTAAATGAATGTCTTCCAAACAGACGCAGACCAATCTGCATTTGACTGTTTGATGTACCGAACACCACCGTATGACAGCTGATAAACCTCTTGATTTGTTGATGAATGCGCATTCAGCTTTTTGTCGAAATCCAAAGTGATCTATCGGTCATGTGATATTGCGAGTTCCATCACCCTCTCAATACACTGGTTGACCTAAAGTCAGGTCGTTGTTAATTTTTGGAGTATTGTACCGGTGTGAAAGCATATATAGTCCGGCGGGAGCCACAGTCCGGGGCTCCATAGACGATAACGGAATAAAGCGTGAAATTAATGTTGCGTGAAGAGTCAACTGAATCGATTGCCCTATTGTTCACCGTTGTTCCCGGACTATGAGTACGCCGGACTATAATTACTTCTACACCGGGAGCAATTCTGCCAAATAAAGGGATAAGCAGCGATTTGTTGATCCGAAATATTGAAAAAACCATCTTTTGGTCTTTTTGTTACTGGCATGGATGTGCAAAAATAACCGGCAAGTGGTTGGCTTAAAACTGGTGTATTAAAGACAGGGTAGTATTATCATATTCTTTAATTTGTATACGTGCAAATCAAAATTCCGATTTGAGATCAAAAAAACATTTCCCTGTGACATTTAAGCACGATATTGTGCACCATGACCTGTACAGTTTGACCTCAAACACAAATAATAATGACCTTTGTTTATTCTGTAGTAGTGTAAACCACAATCAGCTGTTTAGTGTAGATTTTGAACCGCCATCGCTGTATGTCTATTTGTGGGAGACGGTATGACAAATTTCCTCATTTTTCGGCATTTTGATCCTACATTGAAGTAGTATATACTTTTCTATGATTTGTAAGCCAACAAATACATTTCCACGTTTTATTTTCTCTTGCATTATCGCTGCTTATCCATTTAAACAGAATATACTGTAAAAAACGTGCATTTGGTGAGTTATTACAGAGACTGTGAAGGTGTGGAGAATAAAAGCACTGACGAACACTCTAACTTCGTTGACATCAACAAATGTCAACCAATTTTTACAGTGTATACTGTGACATTCACAGTTTGCAATGAACTGTAAAATACACAGTGAATTTGGATGAAAACCTGTAAAAGCTGTAGTTTTATGGATTTTTTTGGCATAACTGGTAGATGTATGTTCGTGTTGTTAATAATCCATCTGGTCTAATATCCATTTGGTCAAATACCCATTTTGTCTAATACCCATTTGGTCTAATATCCATTTGGTCTAATATCCATTCGGTCTAATATCCATTTGGTCTAATGTCAATCTGGTCCAAATGGGTATTAGACCAAATAGATATTGAACCAGGTGCACATTAGACCAAATGGATATTAGACCAACTGGATATTAGACCAAATGGATATTAGACCAGATGGATATTAGACCAAATCGATATTAGACCGAATGGATATTAGACCAATTGGGTATTAGACCAAATGGATATTAGACAAAATGAATATTAGACAAGATGGATATTAGACCAAATGGGAATTAGACCAAATGATGTCTGTGGTTATTAGACCAAATGGTAGTAGACGAAATGGGCATTGGACTAGATGGTCATTAGACCAAATGGCTATTAGACATTTTGGTTGTTAGAAAAATTGGATGTTAGACTTAATGGTTATTAGACAAATTGGTATTAGACAATATGGGTTTAGACCAATTGAAGTTGGACCAAATGGCTATTAGACCAAATGGGATTAGACCAAATGGCAATAAACCGAATAATGTACTTATTATTTTTGTACACGTATTTTTTCAACGATAAATATGCACGCCAATGTTCACATATTGCATTTTTTAATTACACCTATTTTGGTCTTATACTCTATGGTTGGTCTATTTCTTGTATTTTAGGTATGGAATCTTTTTTCTTTTTCAAAATGTAACACCCTTTTGAGTACTTTGTTTTGGGTCTTAACATACCTATTTTATTTATTTTGTTATTGTTGTTGTTTTTTTGTCATTAATTTTATGTTATTTCAATCGTTGATATTTTTAAGCCCGATGTTTGAATTTCATGCACTTCAAATGTTGAAATGGAATTTAGCGACTTATTTTTTTTTTCACTTTAAAGGTGTCATGTAAAGTTTGGTTATTGTTTAGGCGCCGTGGTATTAAAGTAATGCAGTTTTACATTGCCTCGGGTTGTTGTCAATCGATTGATTAATAATTGATTCGTTTTAATCATTTAATATTATCCATATGATTAGGCTTTTTAATGCCTTAGTGTAATGTCAACCCAAACATCAAAATTGGGAGGGTTCTTGACAATTTAAGGGGGCGCAGAGGGTGGTCACAAAGTGAACGGTGTTTTGAGGTAAATTTACCAATTTTGATTATTCTGACGAATTACTCGTACAAAGCCACTATATTGAACTTTGCATCTTATAATAAACATAGTCAAGAAAAACGGGCATATCTCAGCTTGCCGAAGCCCTAAGCGTCATTTTTTTTTATTTTAAGTCAAAAGACCATGTGCTAATGGAGTATTATCATTATTACCAGATTATTATTATTGTCATGTTATTGCTCAATGATTACACTAGTTACGCAAACCCGAAAACTTTTAGAATCTAGAGTTATTCAGTATTTCGCATCACAAAACCTTTTATAATCTACAGTTATTCAAATTGTGTATCACCGTTTCTAGAGTTCGTGCTTTGCAACTAGTCGCAATTACAAAAGGTTTGGAATCGATCCTTAGTAACTCGATCACCTTTCAAGGTAAATCGTGCAAACACTGGGGTACGAATCCACGGTTATCCAATTTAGTTTTACACAATTGTTTCTTATTGTTTGTAATGATTTAAGTCAGAGAATACACTCGAAAGTGTGGATTCGTACTTTAGAATCAACGAGCAGCGAACTCGCAGCTTCGCTGCTCATTGATTCTAAAGTATGAATCCACACTTTCGAGTGTATTCTCTTTAACATAATCTTCATAAAATCATTCAGCTTCAAAAGTTCTTTAGTCTCTTAATTTTAATCACCGGTGCGGTATCTCGAAATGTGACTTTTGGTCGATTGGTCTGTTGTGAAGATTCGTGACGATATAATGTTGTCAAGAACTTTCGCGTCTCAAATTGGTTTTTTTTATCATTTCAGCCTAATCAAAATGGTGTACCACTTCTCCAAACTATCCATGAAAAGGCCAACCTGGGCAGAAATAGTGCACTCCGTTAGGCGTAACTTTGGAGGCCTTTACAACACCAATGATCCAGTGCGCGTGTTTGAGAAATATTTACCAACAATGGCTTACTCAAAGGTAACCAAATTAGGATATATATTTAAAGTAGTTGTTTTAATTTGTGAAATAAATTTCAGGGGTGATTCATTTGGGATACATATAGAAGTTAATTTAAAATTGGGGAAGAATCATAGTAGGGTTGTGCAAATGTGTGGACTCTCTGGAAAAATAGATATTTTTAGATGCAATAATGAACATCTATGTAATAGAAGCAGAATATTTTGATTTGTGAAATAATGCATATGCCAATAGAATTTCTGTAGGTTGATGGATTTGGTAGAGGATGTTTAGATTTTTAAAGGGAAAGAAATGTGCAAATGTAAATAAGCAAGCGAAATTTTAAACATTTTGTTCTAGCCTTCACCAGATGACCCAGACTGTAGCCCGTCCGGTCTTCTGAAAGCCAGTATTGAAGGACATGCTACTGGACATGGGTAAGGTTGACGCAGAAATTTTGAAGTATCTGAGATGAATTGAATTTTCCGTTTTGATACATTTATGTGTTGTCTAATAATACATTCGATACGAAGTATAACAGAAATTCCGGATCCGGAACTTTATATATAAAGTCATGATTTTTTTTATGACGGACGTCGATTTGAGCTTAGCTATTTCTCACAGGTGATTATATATATGTAAAATTTGTTAGAAAACCGAGGGCGCCATCCTCAGGAAATCTCGGAGTCGGCCTTTAATTTACAACTAAGAAGTACACGTTCTGATTTTTTTTATTTATTCTTAGCGTCTCTTAAAAGATTAATTAATCCGAAGATTAAGGTTAGAGCAACATTTTCGTATTTGTATAATCTTCTCTATAGACTTCTGTAGTTGTCGATTTATGTTTCATAAATTTCTTTTATCTAGCGAAACTCGGTACCTGTTCTGATCCCTCACTGAGAAGTACGCAGCATTGCCTATAGTGCAGCAGAAGTTCTTACGAAAGGAAGACGCAATCACAATATTTGGCAGCAGCTTTCCCTACGATCAAGAGTACACCCAGGTAATGTCAATGTTGTAGTTGCTTTTGTTCATGATGTATTTCATTGAAGGTACAAACTTCACGTATCAAACTATTAGTTGGCCACTTTTGTATCAATAGCGTATTATTGTGTACGACTATACCAAGCCATAAGGATTGCTGCAACACGTCAGAAAGTCACAACAATTTCCACAAAACGAGTTGTGGAATTTCCATAACGCGTTTCCGAAATTTCACAACTCGTTGCAGTGTCTGCAAATCAGAATAATGAATTTCTGTGGCATGTTTCAACAAATAAACCCACTCTGCGTTGCAAAGTCAAGGCTTGCAACGCAATTACGGGGATTAAGCACTATGTAAAAACTGGTTATTATTATTATTATTGTCTCCATTTTAAAAAAAAAAATAGGTGTGCAGAAACATCAATCGGGTTAAGGTTTGCATGGAGACAGGACGTCCTGTGGTATTGCTAAATCTGGAAAATCTTTATGAGAGTTTATATGATGCACTCAACCAGTATTATGTGTACTTCGGAGATCAGCGCTATGTTGATTTAGGACTCGGAACACACAGAGTAAAATGCAGAGTACACAAGGATTTCAGGTACTTTTATAACTTTTAATGATGCTAAAGTAAATATGAAGTATTTATACACGCTTCTATCAGAAGCTGATATCTATCAGCTTCTGATTACTCGTTATTGTTATTGTTGGAAATATATATTTATAATCAAATAGTTTTCACTCTTACTTACCCGAACTCCAAGAAATATGTGAGAATGACATACACCCACAGTAGGATTTGTTTAACCGTATCCTTTTCTGCCATGTGATTGTGAATATGGAGGTCTTCGTTGAAACCGTTTCTTCATTTTGTGTGTTTAATGCATTAACTAGATTGATAGTTATTGCGGACAAGGATGTTGTATACCAGCGCTTTCCAACGCCTCTCATAAACAGGCTCGAGAAACATTTCTTGTCAACCTCGACCATGCTTACCGCGGATCAACAAGAAATCGTGAAACAGCTAAAGAAATGGGTGGAAGATTTTGTTTCAGTAACCCATCGAATCAGAAAGTGAGTAAAGTTAGAGTATTAAATTTACCATTATTTCAAGGCTTGTATCCTTCATCTGCCATGTCTGAGGAATAAGAGCATAAAGCCATAATAGGCTTCATCTTTGGCCTTAAATTTGCATTTTTTTCATTGACTTACCAGCTACAAATTCAAGGAGTCTGATGCCTTTATTGGTTACCATGAAGATACACTGGCATCACTTGTCTTTCAAGTATGCAACAAAATGGAACAAGTGGAAGGGGACGATGATTGGGAAGCGCGGGTAAGATAGAATTCTCAATATTACTCGTGAAAAATTGAAGGATATATAACCAGGAGCATATTCATTTTTAACACTGCGTCCTTTTGTGGAAAAAATGACACAGTTAAAGTCAATAGAAATTGGTTGTTAAAGGTTATTGCGAAATAGAATATCTAAAACAAAATGCCCTTTTTTACTCTAACCTTTTGTCGATATCTTCACGTTATCACCAAGTAGCTCACTACCCCTGGCATTTAAGAGTCAAGTGAAATTTAAATCCAAACATTGGATCTTGACTTCAGAACATAATAGTCTGTCAAGGTTATTATTAAATAATATTCTATTGAATGAACTGAAATCTACGAGAGGATAAGTTGTAACGGTTTGAACATTGTTTTTAAACTCTAGGTTTGTGAAGAAGTAAAGGACTTGTTATTACAATGTGCCACACCAGATTCTGTCATGCGGCTTGGCAATTCCAGACTCATGCAAGAGGCGCAAGGGAGAATTGACCAATACTTTGCTCAAGAACATAGCTCTTTGGCAAACTATATTTTGCAGCAGTTGAATCCAAACAAAATTAAATCAGGAACACATGATGTGATGGCGCAGGTTCGTGATGATCAAGGCGCTTGCATTTTATATTTGTAGCTAGAAACTTGGGAGATTGTTACCGTATTACTTAGCTAATTGGCTCACAAGCACATAGCGTTTAGGGAATATTTGACATTAACCCTATTCCACTTTCAGTGTATTATGACGGTAATCGGCAATCTCAATGTATTTAACCCAATAGAAGCGATTACGTATCACATATCATGTATCACTGGAAATGGTATGGACCAAAGATTAAAAATTGATCACAATTTATATTGTTATGCAATAATTGTAAAAAATGCATTAATTATTTTCGGTAAGCAGGAGCAGATACTTCTGTTTGCCAAGGTTGAAAGAATTATTTCCATTTTATTTATACAAAGTGTCAAATGTTTCTCCTAAACGGTCAATATCTATGTTTGCTAAAATGTCAAAGCTCATTTTAGCCTAAGCCAGGACATATCATGATCCCTATAATCTTCTGTGGAGAACGTTGTGAAACTTGGGAATGTCTATGCACATAAGATCCGAATTGCAAAAAAATTCAGTGCAGTGAGCCAGTATGTTCCTCAAATGAGTTGCTTACCAGAATGCGTATGGTTGTCTGTGAAACTTGCAAGTCTCAAGGAAGCAAAAGGGAAGCAATGAGGAGGTTTATATCCGTGCGTGAGGTGTGTACTTCATTTATGTGAATTTTTAAAAGAATGCCACATTTCATGGCCAATATATGTACGATGTGCTTAAATGTTCGTTTCACGTACATTATACACCAGGCCCGTAAGCGGGTAAATTTGCAAAAGTGGGCTTTTTACCGAAATTTTAACCCATTTGGAGCAAAAAAACATAAATCTTTTTGGGCCTTTTTAGCTCTTTTTAGGGTTTTTTAGGAGCTTTTTGGAATTGGGGCGTCCGGTTATGGGCCTGATGTACACGCATCACGTGTGAAACGTAAACTCCAAAATCACATACTAAACGTATTTGTACACGAACCGTAGATTTCGATTCTGTTTGATACTCACTTTTTTTCACCATATCGACCCTTTCCCCCAAAACCAACACATTATGTAAAACATTATTATGAAAGCGGATGCCCCGCATAGAAAAATATTCGAACATGCTGATTTAAGCCCAAACAATTCCATTGTTGACGTTTGCATTGTGTTCAAACTGCAAAAAAAAAATATAATATAGGAGGGTTGTGACAGTACTGCCGCCCTTGTTGTGCACCTGGCAATCTTTCGCGTCAGATTTATTTGAAAGCAGAACAGCAACTCACACACTTTTCTTCAAAACAGGTGACTACCCATTCGCGGCTTCTGTTCGGAAAAGAAGTTGTTGAGCTACAGGAAACACTTGGTCTCCGGGTACATGCACTCTTTCTCCAAAACTTCCAAACAGAACAGCAATTCTGTGCAGAAATCAGGTATACATATTATACAGTATACAACTATGCATGGGGTTTTGAATATGATAAAAAACATCATCCCCTATATTTTACTCATACATACATTGGATGGAATGTATAATCTGTTCTAAATTCTATTAAAAGTTAAACTAATCACAATTTATCGAGTATTACATGAAGTGAAATTAACGAGCTTAAGGAATAAAGAAACACAAAAGCAAATAGTCAATGTCCGTCAATGATATCATAAGAGTATAATTCGCCTACATTTGCTAGGTTGTTGTACTTATTTTGTTTAAATACTATCTTTGAAACCAGGAGTTTCTTTGCAAAGTGTCGCCAAGAAAACGGCTTGTTATTGATACAATGTGAACATGGACAGGTGAACAATCAGTTAATAGCTTGTGCGTCGTACTGCATACAAGATGAAAAATTGCAAGCCATTGAAAGTACAGCACTTGACGGCAGTGAGCAACAACTGAATTCTGCGCATGTCGTATTCGTCATACAACTATCCTGCGGAAACAAACGATACACTGGTTTCCAAGGTATGTTGTTTGTTACCAATAACACAATTCTAAGTCTAGTGTAACTCGCGCTAAATACAGTTTTAGACATAAAACCATGATAAAGCGGGATGGCCGTTTTATTGGGTAAAGATCATTGTGATATTTTTTCATTCATATATGATACTTAAGTTAGGGTAAAATGTTGAGCTGTAGTAGGTTTATAGAGAGATGCAAGAATCGCATTATGTTGCAAACTTGAGGCTGACCTTTGAAAGTTGTCTTTCTCACCTCTTTTATCTTTTTGTTTTGTGTTTTGTTGCTAACTATTATAAGTTGGCTTCTCTTAAATAAGTACATACAGTTAGAAATTGTTAATTCAGTTTATTCTGCAAAAAATATTCTGGTTGTTTTCTTAGGCACGGGAACGTGGTCGTCTGTTCACATAAACGACATACAGCGTGCTCAGTCAAATCGCCCTGAGATTTCCAAACTTAGGGGTCTGTCAGTGCAGAGCTTGTTTGAAAGAGATCCGGTGGTAAATGCTATTTCAAAGTCAGAAAGATCTACAGCAATGGACATCGATACAGAACCAGAGAGCTCTGAGGAGGAGGAAATTCATGATGAAACTGGTATACAGGTTGATCAGTCAGACGAAGAAGAACAACCTCAAGGTGTTTATTTTATTTAAGTTTTAACAAATCATCACGACATAATTTTTATTGATATCAGTACAGTTTGCAGGCGAAAAGAGTCTTTAAATCTATCCATAGCCACTGTTTTAACACAAAAATGAGTTTATTTTTGAACAAATCTTGACAAGAATAATTTCCTTCACTCACACTCACAATTTGACTCATTACAGAGAGAAGTTTTAAAAGGGGAAGCGACCGTTCACATACATCATATATGTCAGACGAGCAAGCTTATCAGTAAAATTATTTCTTGCTGATTTGTTAAAACATATAATCATATTCCATTACAACAAGTTGACGGACATCCTCCATAGAACGTGCATGTTGAAAATGCACGCTGCACAGCACACATAATTGGTATAGGGAAAATGCACGTAACTCGACTTTGTGAAGTCATTACACCCAGCTGAAGCCTGTTTTGGATATAGTATCTTTACAGAATATAAATTACATTTGTAATCTTTCAACAGGGCGAGTAAAAAAATGACCCTGATGGTGCCAGCCATTTTGAATTCTTAAGTAACATATATCTAACATATGTGGTATCATCTGAAAGCCTAGAGTTATCTTTATCTCATTATCTTTAATTTGCTGCAAAGATTATTCACATCGGTTAAGTATAGACCGAGCTATAGTCTTTAGAATGAAGTAGTCTGTTTTGCGCTCTGTCCACGGATTCACACAAATTAATGGCGTTCAGCGAAGCAAATCAGTGGCCAGAAGAAAATTTTCTATTTATTGCAGCATAAATGCTAGTTCTGAGAAAACGGCGTTTGAAAATTTGAGTTACTTATGAATGCGTGTAATTGAATGAAATAAAAATGAAATGGCGGGGTTTTTTTATGTTAAAGAAGAGGATAGCTCATAACTGACGAGAGTATTGAAATACCAAGAAACAACTCTTTTCTTATTCAAAATGTCACTGAATGTGATTTGACAGTTTGTCAAAACCCAAATGTTTGATTCGCTGTGTTCTAAGAAGTCGAATACGTATTTGACTGCTTGAAACCCGTTGATATCTACTGCTGGTATGGTGAGATTACCCGGGAGATTACTATAGCTACGGGTTTTTAAAATGATGGTGCCGCTAATGCCACGATGATCCAAATAACAATTAATGGTGGGCAATAACGATGAAAAATGAAACATCGAAGTGTGACGACGAAAATTATGCTGATGCTGATGCTCATGCTGATGATGCTGCTGTTGTTGTTGCTGCTGCTGCTGCTGATGATGATGATGATGATGATGATGTATGATAATGATGATGATGATGATGATGATGATGATGATGATGATGACGACGACGACGATACATGATGATGATGGATGATGGGCGATAATAATAATGGGTGCTGATGTTAATGGGTGGTGATGGTGATGTGTGATGAGGTGACGGGATGGTTGGTGATAGGGGATTGTTATTGGGGTGTTGGTGGTGGTGGTGGTATGTTTTTATTTCCGTTCTATAACATTGTGCATCTATAATTTAGTGGTTTATAACATTGTCTCTGTGGCAGGGTTCTCTAACAGTGTGCTCCTTTGACTTTTTGTTCATGTTCTTATGGATATGTATGTCTATTGCAAATAGTTACAAACAGTGCAAATTTGTATACAAACGACTTCCATAAGCGGGTAAAATGGGAAACTTTCACTGTTGCATCATCGTTCCTTGTAAAATATAGCGCAGACTGATCACGATGACCATCGATTTCAGAAAAAAAATCAACCTCTTACAAATTTTGCTCCTTAGAATAAAACCTTTTTAATTAACCGACCATATGTTTTTTATTAGTCGACAATATGGTTTTAACTCATTTTTGCAAGAAAAAATACATTACATAAACATAGATAAATGTTATGCATGTTGCAGCACACAATAAATATTAGCTAGAACTGTCCACAATTTAGGCTCAGGAAATATGTTAAATGTAACTAGAATGTTTCGTAACTTTAAACATTTTTAAAGTGGTCTATATAACTTTATAACAGTCATATTGTTCTCGCTTTCTCATTACATATATACTATACTACATGTATATATAGAAATTTAAACTAATTAACAGTTAATATGGGTAATATACTCAATAGTAAAATCTAACATATCAACATTTTATAGGGCACTATACGCTTATACAAACTTTAAAAAAATATCAATATGTTCCTGAAAGGCGATTTTTTAGTTAACCCTATACCAGTGGATAGCTTTGGTCCTCCGTTTTCTATTGGTTCCAATACAATACTACCCAGTACACAATAACGTCAAAGTTCGCAAGTTGGCAAAACATTTCCACAGACACACGTCAGGGTATAAAATGAAAAAAAAATTGCACCAAAAAGGCAGGAATATTGGACTTTCCTGCGGGTTTTGGCCCCTAAATGATGGAAATTGGCGATTGTTATATAAACATAATTTTAGAGCTATACTGTGCAATTAAACAAATGATCTAAGAAATAAAGGGTAATACAGTATTATTTATAGGCGAATAATATGCACCAAGTACATCATGAGCCCATAGATGATACTGCAAACCTTTTTTATTCTTTATACTAAAACAACTTGATTTTATAAGAAAATTCATTAGCGGCCCATTATTGCAAAATAATGGGCAGTAAACTGACCAATCAGAATGCTGCAGTAGAGATAGTAGAATTGTTCTTAGATGGCAACCACTAGCCTACCAATCGACTTTGACGCTAACCCCGGTGACGGTGCTACCTTCACATTGTTCGCTAAATTGACCGGTGTGGCACGGACTCACAGTCCGCCTACAACCGTGAAGAATAGGGCATTCGATTCAGTTGACTCTTCACGCAACATTAAATTGGTTTCATGCTTTATTCAGTTGTCGTCTGGAGCCCGGACTATGGTTCCTGCCGGACCATATCTCCTTTTACGTTTTTAACGTTTTTGCGCATCGGAGGAAAGTTCACCTGGTGTGGTAACCCCTTCACTTTGGTAAAACGAGGGTTAATGTCACTAAGTCCCCCTAAAAGCGATTTTTTTTTGTAATCAAATGTAAAACTGCAAAACTTGGATAATTCTTTTTCACGATGCATAGACCGTAGGTTCAATTAGTACAAGTAATATAATTAAAACACAAAATTTAAAATGTGAAATAACATGGCAAATCCCTCATGAAGTATAGAAAGGTAAATTTCACCGATTGTCTTAAATCTTGACCGATTTATCGATTTTGATCACTGAAGTAGCAATCTTTGTCCCAACGATATATTCGTTCGCATTTTATCTGGGTGCTTCAAGATGGACACGCAAAGCTATCGAATACGAATTCGATTGTTTGTGAAACTCGTTTTATACATATGGGTGTTATTCGACAGGGGCTATTTCGAGTAGAAAATGTAATTTCACTTTTATTTTGGGTACAATTAAAGAGTACATAAAATGCAACCAGAAGCAACTATTAACTCAATTTGACCAAAAAATCAGATTCGACAGTATGTCGTGACCACGACGATATGAAGGAACAGACATCGGTGACAACCTTTTGAGGTTTAAAGTATTGTCTATATTTGTATACCAAAATATGGCCACATCTTGAAAAAGTGTTTTAAATAAAACTTATAATTATCATTGTCTTTTACATAAACATAAACATAGACATACCCTCATCATTTTTTGGGAGTCATTTTGCTTAGTTGGCCGCCGTGTATTCAAATGGGAATCCGTGGATAGGGGTAAAAGCTGACTATTTGATTCAAAAGCCTGTAGCTCTGCCTATTTGATTTAAAAATTCCAAATGGCGGACACAATCAGGGTCAATTTTCTTTTACTCACCCTGTATTAATTAAAAATAGTATATTTGTGAAAAATTTATACAGATACTTGCAGCTTCCAAAATCAGTACTTTGAACCTCATTTTCTACGGGGCCTGCAGTTGGGCCTATTTACTAGGCACAGGTATCTTCATTCACTAAAGTATCAGGTAGTTGCCTTCGACCCTTGTGAACATTCTAGCCAACTTTCAAAACAATTTGAACACTTTCACTATAGGTACCTATGCAATATTCATAACATATGCTAATAACCCAGCCTGTCCAGCGTGATCACCTCATGCTTATGCATACACACTGCAGGGTTGCCAAAATTTATCAGACCAATTCGCCGGCAGACGCGCGAAAGGTCACCCAAATAAAATAAAAACGCTCAAATTGAAGTTAGGGAGCATTTAAACCACATTTTTTGCGTTGATATCATTTTGGGCTCGATCTATTTCACTTGAACACAATTCGAAACTAATTTCTCAAAATTAAGGAGAGTGGGAGTTCGAACCTGCGACGAGCAGAGAGGATAGGAAACATTCTTAACCACTTAGACTAGTGAGGGATTTGTTGGCGATGTCAGGGTTTTAATTCAATATAAACCTTCACGGAATAAAGGCAGACTCATGCGTATATACAATACATTGTCATGTAACATAAAAACGATCAACATTCATGGATTATGGGGCTATTAAAGATGATGTTGTGATATATACAAATTAACTACGGAAAGGAGTTTCGTTTCCGGGAGTCGCTACTCGTTCTCTTCATTTTAATGATTTGCCTTAACGTCAGACACGGCTGCCACACTGACCCTTCGGCGGTTTTGTCTTAATTGATTTCTATGCTTGTTGTAGCAAGAACATCATTTTGTGTGTACTAACTTAAAAAGCCAATCAAAGCGCATTATACCTCTAACTTTTTACCAAGTCGCTAAGGAAAGTGAAACGTAGCCCAAAAGTCCCGAATTTGCTGTGGACATTGACAGGTCGCGGGGCGAGTAGCGAAATTCTTGCGGGTCTTTCATCTGCTCCAAATGTTTTTACCCTCACTCCGTGCCAATCCATATGTAATCATCTCGTGCCTTTTTGTGGGTTAAACATTATATTGTGCGTCTTTTTTTCTATATCTAGTTACAGGGTTTTTTTTAACCTGGTTTTAGAGGGGTTAGAGGGGGGGTATAGATGGCTTATTAGTGGATTTACAAAAGTCACACAAACATAAACACATAAAAGCCATATATACTTTGCACACAAAGTATATTTTACTTTAAAAGGCACATAAAGAGTTGTTTGTGAAGTCACACAAGTAAAACGCCACAAATTATACCGCCGCGCGCGCGGGTGTGTGTTCTGTACAGTAGAGAGGCAGAGTATGTGATACCACATCATTTACATGGCATTGAAAAGCCTTTAATTACCGAATAGGGAGGTGGCCATGACAAAAAGGGAGAGTATGCCCCGGGGGGTATTTATTACCAAAATAAAAATAAAAAGAGGGATAACATATTAAAAGAAGAGAATCCTTTTGAATATATACGGATTGTGTACTCTCATCTACCCTATATAAAATATTTGGTATAAAAAATTTATTCTTACGTGTAAACACATTTTTTTCACTCAAACTTGAAACAAACTTTTCAAAATGCTTTCGTTTATCTTTATAAGGTATGGATACTTCTTCTGGAGGGAAAAAACCAGGAGTGCCAGAAGACGTAATACCTATGGACCAAACCTCGGAATTCAGAGAACAAGCAGACAAGAAAACAATCAACGAAGAATTGTCGATGTAATTGACATAACACGACTTTACAGACAGTTTGCACACAGCAGCTGGAAAAATAAGGGATATTGACGAGAATTAGGAACGTAAAACGGGCCGCATAGCGTTACTGATGGAACTTATGACGAAAGATGCAGAGGAAGATTCCGAAGGTATTACATATTTTCTTGGCACGATAGGTGCTCATCGATGTCATATACGCGTCGTTGGAAAACACTACCAGGGCACACAATTGCAATACAAATATTTAGCAAAAGTGACATTCCAAATAGTTTTTTAATTTTGGAAATCATGCCGAAACACCAAATGATAGTCTTCCAAACTGACCCAATCTGCATACATCTGCATGCTCTACCAAAAAACGGCCGTATGGCACTAACACACCTCCATGCAGTCAAAGCGCAGGTCACACAAATACTGCTTATTTTCTTTTCAGAATATGAACGACTTCGATGAAAATGAAAAAAAACGTGAATAAATTGGTCAAGGTGTTTTTTGTTGGATTTTGCGTTGTCCCATCTTTGAAATTGTTAGAATAGGAGTAACAGATAAATTATGTCTAAATAGTAGTGTTAAGTCGGCGATTGTGATATTGTAAAATTTTCATTTTTAAAGGCAAATCAAACGAGCGAGTGTAGATGCAAAGTCGGGCTAAACTGCGCAAAATAATCCGATGGAAACTGACAGCTTGATTTCTCAACTTTCAAAGTTCACAGCATTTTCTTCCCTAATCCATCACAATTAAATTACAGAACATACGAATGCGGTAAAGTTCACGAAAATGAACCACAAAATATAATTCAAATATTTAAGACCTAATTTCTCTGTGCGAGTGCCTGCGGTATTTTCCCCAATCAATATTGCCATGTTGAGGGCAATATTGCAGGCCATAGACACTAATGTGCATGTATTAGACGATGGGCGTTGACCAAAAATACAAGAGCATAACAAATTCCGTAGCCCTTGAAAGGGAAGACAAAACCGGTGTAAAATTATTAATAAATTATTAACATGACAAACGTCTGTTGCCCCAATAAAACTTGCACCCTTCTTCTTAAAATTAAATAAAAGTCACATCAATTTCTCTTCATTAATATCAGTGACCAATGGATATGTATCAGCAAACCATTACCTAAAGATATACAATGGGCCCGTATGCGGGGGAAAAAGGGGCCATTTTTTGTTTTATAGCAGGTGTTATCACCTCACGATTCGGGTGAGTAACAAAATACCCGTCTCAAACCAGTTACATTAGGATATTAGAGCAGGAAAAGAATATCATACACAGAAAACTTTTGGGGGTCACATTGTCCCGTGAGGTGACCCACTATACTCCGTGGGTCAATGGACTCACCTGGGGAAGTCATTTAACTCATTTGTATCTTAAGAGTTGTCGCATTACTCATCTAGACAGCCAAACATGTCAGGTGACTCACTGTATTGTGTCAGTTGGACCGAATACTAAGTGGGTCGCCTCACGAGACAAAAGTAACCACTTGACGTGTCATTTGACCCACAACAGTTCTGGTAGGATCCTTATTTAGGGAGTTCGCTTCATAGCCGGTGTAGAAGTAACCATTGTCGGAGTACTTATAGTCCGGGAACATGGTGAACAATAGGGCAATCGATTCAGTTGACTATACGCAAAATTAGTCTCACGCTTATTCCGTTATCGCCTATGGAGCCCCGGCCATGGCTCCCACTGGACTATATCTGCTCACACCGGACTAATCTTAAGGGTTGACACCTAGTAGTTAGTATGGACCCCTACATCAATGCAAGTAGTTTCGTGTGTTATAATTGGGTCACTTTTCTAATGAGGGGCCAATTTAAGTTTACACAGTGGTCAACCTTTAAATTACTCCAATCAGTTGAACTACATGCTATGCATGTGGTCCGTGTGCTAATCCACAAGGATTCCAAAATGTATATGTTGTACCATCTATGGACCATTGGTTTTATGAGGTATTGCGGTAAAAATGCTAAAAGTGGCAAAAAGTTCAAACTCAATTTGTATAAGGGTCAAACATTGAAAGTTACTTCTGTTATATTTTAAATGCTGCAAATTATGCCTGAGGAATGAGACTCCCAAAAGGATAGTTTTGATTATGTTAAAATGGTGACTTATGAGATAACGGTCCAAAGAAGGTCAAGGCCAATTGGATTATGTTGCCCCATGACCTTTTTCAAATAGCATGAAAATATGCATTGCGGATGCTACCAACCTATTACTTATTTTGACAATTAAGCTTAGATGAACACATTTTCATGTTTTACCAAAATTGGAGCAACTTCTGATTTTTACCCGTACAATGGAAAATCACTTTTTGCACTTTTAGCCATTTTGACCAATAACTTTAAAACCAATGGTCATAGATAGTACAAAACTATACATTTTTGGAATCCTTTATGACTAGAGGACAATATGGACATACATTTCAAAGTGATTGTGAAGTAATTAAAAGTTGACCCCTGTGTAAACACTTAAATTGGCCCCTATTGAAAAAGTACACCGACAATTGTGAAACACTAACTACCTTGCATTGATGGAGAGGGTCCATATAATACCAAAGGTGTCAACAGCTGAGATGTAGGGGGACATGAACGATGTGTTACCCAAGTCCTTGCCTCCTGCTCTCATAGGTCGTTGACCTAAGTTTTCTTCTGAAAGCCCGGTAAATTGAATACAAATGAAGGAAAGCAATAAGTAAGGATTTTAAATTGGCCCAAAGTTGTTAGCGTAAAAGCTTGCCAGAACATTCTGGCCCTGAGTTGTTTGTTTTTCTCCCTTTCGAAAATGATGAAAACATGGGCAGTTAAGTGAACACGCACTATAGAAGTCAGATGATTATTTGAGCTTACGTCATTAAAAAAGACTTCGTCTAAATAGGAGAGGTGGAAACACTGAGTCTTTGCACGCGAGACAATATAACAATGACGTCCTGCAATCCCCAGAGAAAAGGACCTGAAGTGTTGTCTACACCGCATACCGAGCCGGTAATTGAAATATATTTATCTCCATGTTTGCTGAAGTCTAGTGTATATAGTGGTCACTGATATTGGGGAGGAGAAATAATTAAACGAAATTTATTATTTCCAAGAAAATGTGCAAATTAAAAAAAGTCAAAAAAACAAAAATATTGATTTAATTATTTATTCTGAATTACACTTGGTTTCCCCCTCACCCTCGATGGGGACCACAAACAACCAGCATGAAGGACCAGCGGCGGATTTAGGAAAATGGCCCTGTCAGCAGCTTAAGGTGGTGGGGCCCTTTAGCGACGCTTAGCGACGCAATGTCGCACTTTAGTGGGGGACTATAGAGAGGTGTCTGAGGGCCTGTAGAGCAATTTTTAGAGTGTTGAGGGCACTGAGAAAACATATTTAGGACGGGGCCCTGTCAGCAGCTGCTGAACCTGCTCTTAATCCGCATGAGAAGGACATGCCCCTAGCCTAATTTCCAGCTCTTACCCAGCGGATGAAAGAACACATCGGATGACTAGTGATATATGGAACATAAAAAGGAAATGATATCGTAAATAGGCCGAAGTAGGTAATATATGGTATAGACTTACTATCGATTTTTGCACACCGAGGAAAGCCGTTGACACCAATATTTTGGCAATGGGAAGCCACATATCTTATCAACAGATTGCCAATGTCAGTTGCCAGAAATTTCTGGCGGTTCCAAGGTTTGGTTGGGGACACTACCGAAATCTTAAAATGAATACAGTCTGAAATACCAGGTCCACTAAAATGGTTAAGCTTCATTCACACTTCGAAAATGTTGCAAAGATCGGCACTGACTAGCTTGGGAATTACGCGCAAAGAAATTGTGACCTTTGCAGGCACAAAACGGTGACCTTCTGTCTGGCTCCTAGATTTTAAATTGCGCCATTCAAAAAGTGAAGTTCTTGTCCACCCTTTTCTAAATTTTCGACATTTAAAAGTGACAATCCTTTTACAGTGTGGCAATATCGTCACAGATAATATTAGTAATCAACTTCGACCAGTCAGTGGATTGAGATGGGAGATGAAGTCGCAATATCCCATTGATCGATAAGGCACTTTGGATTCGACAAAAATGGATGCGTTGCAGGAACGGAAACATACAATAACGAAAACAATAGGAAGAGTATATTGGCAGTTAGTGTCAAAAGTTCTAGGCAAGAAGAAAAACTAGTTGTCTTAGAAGACCGCGCGCATTGCTTTTAAAAAATTGTGAGCGCATTGTTGTTGGTTTTTATCGAATAAAATAATAAGTGGTTATTATAAAGGTATTTGACAATTTTAAGACTGCATTATTTACATTCATTGTCTAGTTTTTATAGACAATTAGCCTAAACACAACTGTGCAAATCTAAGAATTTTGAAAATTGAGGGCGTCTTCATAAAGGCTGACGTGATTGTTTTAAGCACTAAACAATTTACAGCGAAAAAAATAGAAAAATTACTGGCAGCAATTCTGCCAAAGGAAAATCCAAAAAGAATCATTTTAGAGGGTGTCCATCAAATTCATGTATGTTTTGCAGTTAATGATAATTTTACAAGAACTGTGATGACAGTATAGGCCACACGTTAAATATGTGGTGACATTGTGGATAGGACCTTTAAAGTTAGTCGTGAGTGCCTCTAAACATTCACAATCTCTGTAATAACTCACAACATATGTTTTAAGTGGGTTTTGATTATTACTTTTACAGTATACTATATTTTACAGTACGGTAATTTATGGAAGAATAAAACGTGTTTCAAAATAAACATCGGGAACGTTCGGAGCAAAATACAAGTAGAGAGTCCTTATACGATCCGCGTACACTTACAAAGCCGTTTGATAGTGAGCCCAATTACAGGTCTTCGCCCAACAGTTGCGCGGATGGCCACGTTAGGCAGCTTATCGTCAGTGGAGTAACAGGCGGGGGGGCAGGGGGCAGGTCCCACCCCACCCCCCCCGACGACTTGGCCGGGAAAAAAAACATTGCAAAAAATCAGCTGAATCAGCCGTTTTTTAGCCCTATCACCGGGAAAATTGGCATTTTGAACCCCCTGAGAGGAAAAATGTCCAAGACAGGGACATTTGCCCCCTCAGAGCGGGAGGCCCGTTACGCCACTACTATCGTCATTAGATACCGATTCACACGTTGTACTAATATCACTTAGGCCAGACTCCTGGCCACCAGGGGATTGAGAGGGGAGGTCGAATCTCACAATATCCCAATCGATAGGTCCACTTTGGAGTCGACAAATAAGCTGAATGCGCATTCATCAGCAATTCAAGAGGTTCATAAAATGTAAGGCGTGTTTTTAACAGCAAACGACGCATGATATTAGTCTGTGGAGCCTTTAATGGGTTCTGGGTATGTTTAGCAAAAGTAAAACATTTAACTACATAGTGGAATGCTTCTGTGCTCATTATTTGGTCTATGAAAAACAGCTCGGGATATACTATCAAACGTCGCCTGCATCACATACTGTCGTATCACATTTTGAGGTTTTTGCGAAATTTCCGCCTACGTACTTGGTTCATCGAGTCTTGCCATCCAAAAAGTTTCAAAATGTGGGGATACCTAATTAAGTAGTTTAAAATTACAGATTGTTGTATTTTCCTCAAAATCACATACCATATTTTACATACTGTCGTATTTAAAATTGCCATTCATTTACAAGTTTTTGATATAGCGTTGTATGACAATCTACCAAATAAACGCACTTTACATCGCGCACCTATTTTGACGTATTTCGATTGTTATTTCGTAAAACAACTTCACATGTAGTGATCTATTTTACGAACATTGAAAAGCAACGCGTAATATGCGTCGTATTTTGCAATATACATTATGGTGATTTAACATACAGACTTATAACTTGGTAGCCTAATTAAGATAATATAATTGCAGTATTAAGTTGGATTTGTGGTTTATATTGGATTTTAAAATGTTTTCTTCAAAACAGTAAAGTGTAGGTGTTTCTTTTATTCTCCATTCTACCGTATAGACATGAAATGTCGCGGTAGATTTTGAATGTGGGCGACGATAATATGCAAAAAAATGCTATTCTACAAATGTTGGTGCCATTAGCATTTTATAATTTTTTGAGCCAGGAAATGCTATTATATACAAGTATTATCGTCGGCTTCATCACATACTGATCTATCTCACAAAATACGTGTTTCGAGAAAATCGCAATTGAAAATCTTCCCTTCGTAATACGCTCGAAACATACCGATTGCGTCATTTACTACCAGGCAAAAGGAAATATCATCAAGAAAACACTTAAGATTTTTTTAATTCAGTGAAAATAAATGCTGGTTATCTAGCCAACACTGTTTATAGTAGATTCAACCCATCGTGTCACCTCTAGTACTTTTCCGAAGGTATGGGCATTGAATAAGGGACATGTGCATGGTGGATATTAAAATTCCGGAAGTGTCTATTGACACGATGATCGTGTCAATAACGTCACCCAAAATGGCTATTGACACGATCATCGGTTGTGAGAAAGTGAATGGCTTTGGAGGTGTGCTTCTATGAGATTTTTGCCCGAAATTATGCTCCAGGACCATGGTCCAGGACCATATGGTGCTGGAGCATAAATAATCTGGAAAAATATGTCAAATATGGTCCAGGACCACATTTGCCATATGGTCCTAGAACATAAATAAAAAGGAGCATATTTGAATATGCTCCTGGAGAATATTTGAATACACAAATGGTCCAGGCCTGAGCATATGGCAAATATGCTCCTGGAGCAGTGGAGAAATATTCTAAATCAAATACTGCTCCAGGACCATATTTGCCATGGAGCATGTGCACTAAAATTTGACTTAAAATATTTCTTCAGATTACTTATGCTCCAGGACCATATTTGGTAAACCACACGATCATCGTGTAAATATTGTTACGAGACGTACTCAAGGTCAGAAATGTAACCTCCCGAGGTTCATAAAACAAAATTCACAATGACTATTTGTAAGAAGATTGACTTGACCAAGATGTAAATTCAAAATGATTTTAATACATAAATTAAATCTGATCAAACAATATACACAATGCACAACATTATTATATTTCTTACCTACTTAAAATCAAATTAAACACACACCATCCCATAAAATATACAGTTCAATGGTCTCGTTGGGTGCGCACCAGTCTCTGTAGAATCAGGTCCACATATAATCTTGGCGACACAATTCTTGCTGGTACAGTTCAAATAGTTTCGCGAAATCGCAAAAGTCCATTTGATTTAAACCGGCCGATTAAATTGTAAACTTGGAGAAATTCTGAAGTATAACTGCAACTCGGTATATAATGTCCATACAGGTACTCAGTGCATTAAAGGTGAACTCTTTGTAAAGGCAGCACTGGCAAATAACAAGATCCTGCTGGTATTCTAATGTTAACCTTTGTTTTTCCAAAGGCACCAAATTTTGTGCAGCTCTGACAATTCTGACAATTTCCAGAAATATATAAAGAACATAATATTTTATAAATCAAAATGTTATGCAAAAGTTCTCAACTTCTGTTTGAGAGGTTACATCGCTGAAATTCTCTTGTAATGGCAAGGAGAAATGACTTGCAACAGGAATTTGTAATAGAAAATTTCCATGATGCAACAAACACGCGGAGACACAAGGACGAACATTTCGTCATCTTTTTAGTTCGCTGAAACATGTTTAAAGGAAGTCCAAAATCTTCCACATCCTGCACCTGATCTGTTTTGACATAGCAATTTGCACAAAGTCTATTGTTCATCAACAGGTGTGCAATCTTGCTTCCTATAGGTAACCAACGAACTCTATGCAGTTCTTTTCTTAGATGAAGGTGATAAGACACGGTGCGCCAATTTCATCAGATTGCGGGACCAGATTCTGACATGTTTGTACTTCAGGAAATCTCACACACTAGTCCATTTAGAATAGGTCAATCAGATAAGTCATGTTATTGCACAAAAAACATTGCAAGTTTCCTATTTTCCAGTTCTCATAACTTCATTAATTTATATGATTAAATTACACGATTTACTTATACAATACAGAAAAATTATATTCGATCATCGTTGTCAACGAACGTCACCCGAAATGGCCGTGATTACGATCATCGTGGTCTATAACGTTGCCCGAAAGGGGCTATTGACCCGATCATCGTGTCAATAACGTCGCCCGAAATGGATATTGACACGA
Organism: Ophioderma brevispina; assembly: GCA_023653785.1. NCBI lineage: Eukaryota > Metazoa > Echinodermata > Ophiuroidea > Amphilepidida > Ophiodermatidae > Ophioderma > Ophioderma brevispina. The sequence continues at coordinate 60,531 of JAMKCH010037118.1, forward strand.
TCATAGTGTCAATATCCTCGGCCTAAAATTCCAGCTAAATTATTGATAATGTAGTACGACAGAAGAGAAAAATCAAATTTCACTATGCTTAATGAAATGAAAACATTTTTAAGTCAACGTAAGCGCATTCTTAGCTACATTAAATTCACAACAATTTGATTAATTCGTATTTGCTTCAGTGGTATTCGATTTGTTGTAACAGGCAATGAAGTTATTGACTTTTGAGCGCCCGTGTTATGGATACAAGGAACACAAAAGTTTTGCACTTTCTATGTTAACATAATGTAAAATAAAAGGCAGATAATCTTAGTTCTTTCATGAAACCGGTTGAATCGGGCCACATTATTTTATGTTTCTGCCTCCTCTCGCAACTAATGGACGCTGTCCAAAACTTTTCCTCTGGTGACAGAGGGTGAATGTTACTATAATATGACTGGAAACTTATAGATCAGTATGTGAAGATTTTTTTTTTGTTTTTCCAAAGAGGTCTGAGAAGAACACAGGATACACCAGTATGTAAGTATTCATCACCGTATTATATAAAAAAAGGCGCAATTGTCGTATGAGTGTTACACTAGTGATCTTATGTCAGAAAGCGCTGTATCTGAAACAGCTTGATCTAGGATCGGTATGTGATAAAAGATATATGTAATATTATCGATTTTCGATTACTTAGAACACAGGATAGCTCAGTATGTAAACGTATCTCGCCGTGTAAAGGTACGCATCCCGTATTTTAGTGTATCACATAGTTAAACTATGTCAAATATAGTGCAAGTATGTGAAAAATAATGAACCTCGTTACCTGAGGCCAGGTTTTAACACAACTCCCGAAGGGAGAGGGTGGTTTTCCCCCCCCCCGTGATTTCCTTACTGGACATCAGATTCCGTAAATTAGTACCACAGGGTAGCTTAGAGCTTCTTCTTTCATTGGATAAACAAAAATAAGTACCAACACCCCATTAGACGTCACCATGACGTCATAGTTGGGGAAAGTACGAAAATATGATATAGAAGGTGGAAATTGATGATATTTCAGTAATTTTAGCGAACCAAACACCTGATTATATGAATAGTCAATCCCATAAAGTAGAGTCAAAAACCGCATGAAAATCTGATTTTCCTAACCTTTTTTGGCGAAAAATTGAATTTTTCACTGTGTGTGTATATGGAATTGGCAGTTTTGCTGGACAGCGAAACTTTATGACGTCATTGTGAGTAATGCTAGGCATGTTAATAATTTTGTATTCAAGGAAATGAGGGAGGACAATAGCTATCTATTGTATCAAATCAAAGTGTCTGTGTTGTTCTGTGTTGTGGTAGGAATGTTGGTAATTCGCTTACGAAGGGGGGTGGTTTGCTACCCCCCCCCCCTTATCCATCACTTTGGGATCTGCACCCTGTATCTTACTATACCCCGGTGGATGTTTGTTTTTGGATGAATGAAAGATGAAATGAAAAGAGCGGAACATGTCAATTGACAAGTACATTAAATAATTTGGCACCAAAAAAAAGGGGGTTTTAGGCAAGCAGGGGGAAAAACTGTGAAGGGGTGGTAACCCCCCCCCCCTCGGTAGACGAGGTTAATATCACTTAAAAAGGTAGGTCAAAGTCCTGAAAATTGTTTAATTATGACGAGTTCAACGTCATATTAACACGCCGAATTTCTAAAAAATGTCAAAAATATGAGATAGAACAGTATGTGATGCACCGATGCATAATATTATATATATGATATATATAGATATATATATATATATATATATATATATATCTATAATATAATATTATATATTTAGATTTAACCGGAAAGGTCGAAAAACGCAAAAATCGTCGTTTTCACAGCTTAGCGTGTGTACCTTTTACTATATTCCTTAAAATAAAAAATCAAGTTATTATGTTTTGTTTTACTATTTGAATTAAATTAGTTGTACAAAACTTATACTATCCAATCACTTTTCATATATACTGTATAAACAACCTTAACCCTCGTATAACTGAGCCATTTTTGTAACAAAACTCCCAAGGGGTGGTTACCCCAAGCACGGAGTGCGTTACTGAAATCCGATAACCTGTAAAATTGGGACCACAGGATAGCTTATTTAGTTTCTGCTCCAATGGTAGTAAAAGTAAGTAATGAATATAGGGTTGATGAAAATTGATTTTATTTTTTCGAATTTTAGCGACTCCAAAAAAATGATTATAGCACTAAAATGCTCTCATTATCTAAGTCATTTTCCATCAAGTCGAGCCAAAAACGGGTGAAAATCCGTATTCCTAACATTTTTGAATTTTCCTCTATTCCACAATGTGTTGTGTTTATAATTGACAATTTTGCTCACAAAGCAAACTTAATGACGTTTATATTGACGTAATGCTAGGATGTTGGTTACTCATTTTGATATCAATGGCAAGACCATGTATACCCCGGCGGCAAAGGTGGATGTTTGTTTTGGATGAAAAGGAGCGAAATAAGTACATTAAATAAATTGACACCAAAAAGGGGACTTTAACAAGCATTAAAGTTTTATTTGATAGATTGACCTTTCACCCCAAAAACCCCATCTGTAAAGTTTCCGGCCGATACTTCAGTCCGTTTTGCTTGTGAGAGCTAAACACTTGATTTTGTAAGCCATAGTAGAGTAATGTGTAAAATTATATTGGTCGACCAACAAGGGGCACATTTTCGCTATAACTTCCACACCAAATATCCTGTAGCCGTAATTTCACAGGGTAAATGAGAAAAATAGTACGCCTTCTTCGGATACCAAAAATTGGACCACTTCCGGTAACAATTGGGGTTCCCCTGGGACGGCGAGGCTATTAGGATCGGGCATGGACCTTGAAGTTATTATTTTCACATCAAAATACACTTATTTATGTGACAATTTCAATTTTTTAGGCAAACCCACATTACCCGATATAGTATTTGACAGAGCTTCTATATAGAATTTCCACGATAAATTTTCGTCAGTAATGCCACGCAAACACTTCGCATTGTTGGCCCTGTTTATTTTAGTTTGATCTAAAACAACATTTAAAGAAACTTCAACATCTTAGAGGAAGTGTCCACGATCATGTAGTCTACAGTTGGTTTTATTAGGATTAACTGATCGCTTATTAGCATTGAACCATATCAACGCTTTTTATTTTAATAAAAACCATGGGTATCGCGACAGCAAATTCCGTCTGTGTGTGTGTGTGGGGTGTGTGTGTGTGGGTGTGTGTGTGTGTGTGTGTGTGTGTGTGTGCCATCACTATTTTATTAATGAACTCATTTGCATATTTGATTCCAGCCAGAGGATCTTGAAAGTTATACTTGTGATATTTATAGTTGGTGATTATTAATTATATTAACCAAGTGTCTATCTGAATAGAGCATTGTCGTAATAAAGTTAAGAAAAGATGATGTAGACATGAATTCAATAATTTATTATTGTATACATATGAACTTCTGTGAGAAAGAAAAACTTCCAAACCAATTTTACATTCAATCTGAAACCGGCGCGTATTTCCAACAATTTGGAATGAGATGTCATTATTGGCATCGCGAGTATTGATGATCTAAATAGACTGTTAGTGTGGTTCATTACATTCTATTCTATTAATATATCAATAAATTTAAAATTAAACCCCCCAGATATCTGTGATGTGGAATGTTTTGCTGGAACCAAATTGCTTTTTGTTTAAAGATTTATCAATTTTGATCCTTGTTGTGAAATGTATTTTTTTCTAGAGTGAAGAACTTCCTTCTTTAGTCAAACTGCGTTTTTTTAAAGCATGTGTTGATAGAGAGACAAGAGAGAAGTGGTTAGTGTTGGGGACCGTTGGTCCGCAATGTGGACGCGCTTGAAGTTTTTGACGTTCAGCAGAGTGAAACATTCAGGTAACCTTCAATATTTCCCACTAACGAAGCAGCGGGTCCGCTCCATGAATGATATTTGTTAGGTGGTTTTTGAGCGATTAAGGGATATATCCCTACCGTTCCTAGAGGAAATTAGCGATCACCGCAAAAAAAAAAAAAATGGGGGGGGGGGGGGGGGAGCGACCATTTATTGTAACCAGCTAATCTGCACTGCTGCCATCTACTTTTTGGCACCTCGATTCTATAATATTTGAATGCCTACAGTGCAACGCAGCAAAAAACAACCTCGACCTATTATAAGGCCCGAAACGTGGTTTTGTACGATACAGTTGTGCAACGCCCGCTTGTCTCATATTTCTTTCTACCAACTGAGCTATATTGATCCGGCAGTACAGATGGACATAATTACGTTAGCGAAATCAGAGTAAGATGATGACTGGCATTACGGGGATCCACAATAAATAAGGGCTGACTAGCCAGTTGGTAGAGCATGGTCGCAATTAAGAGGTCGCCGTTCGATTCCCGCTCAGCCAATGCTTCTTTACTCTCGTTTAGTATAATTGTCCTTCACTAAGCGGGCACTCAAATATGTCCAGTTAAATATACAACCGCCCGTTTCCCATCTTCGTTCTTAAAGCAATATTGGCACATTTTTGAAGAGCGCCCCCAATTTTCAAAAAGTGAATTTTTGCACAGGTACGTTGTGTAATTTTTTAAGGAAACTAACCTGCGAACGAGATGCTAAAAAATGCGTATTTCTCACAAAATACGCGATTGGTAAATAGAAGTGGGATCCCAGATTGGGACTTCTTAACGGCAGAGCTGGAAATGCACGTTATGTCCGTCCCTGATGAAATAGTGCCCCTCGAGAAAAATCACTCTAACTTGGACTTGCCCCGAACGATTCAAAACACTAATGTGTGAGCGGTAGACACGTACAGGCGCTATTTCCCGGTCATTTCACATTGGAAGGCCGTCGTTTCCAGCAGCCGTGAATTATTATCGGGGAATAACCGATAATAATTATCTAGAACAAAATTCCTTCCGTTTGTGACAACATAGGACATTTCGAGATTACGGCAAGGTTAGTTTACTAGCCAGTTACCAATGCAACGTGTAAAAATACCAATTTTTGAAAAATTGGGGTAAAAAAAATAAAAAAAATATGTGCTAATATTGCTAAATTCCATGGGATGTATTTGGCTTATTTAAATTATCCCAATGTGTGATTGATCTTCGGTCTTGGAGGCTTAAATAAATTGAACTAAATGAAGCTAAAAACTGAGTTTTTTTTGTCGCTTTCACAATTTTACAACTCCTAAACCAATCGACTCTATTTGGGAAAACAGGAAATCCCCTCCTCCTTCAATCTGCAAGCTGGTGTTATTTTTGATCACTCCATGGAATATGGCTGACCCACATCAACCAATTGTGACCCATTCACATCAAACCCTACGGTTGTCGGGAATTTGCATTTCAATATATATTTAAATTATGTATGAAAAAACATAAAAAAAAAAAAAGGAACCCTATTTTCCTCATAAATTGAGTGCTTACACCCAATTACCATGATAGGTAATCATTTTAAAGCTGATAATAGGGGGTTTTGATGCAAACAAAAATCTCAACGGAACTTCAGCGACAACTGGTAAGCTTTGATGTTGATGCGTACATGTGTCTCGTTACTATAAAACTGGCAGCTGCTGTATAATCTAAATCCCTATCCGTACTATCTGGGTACTGGCGTGGGTCACAACATTGTCCGCACTCTCATTTTATCAAGATTAGATTATTGCAACTCCTCTTCATGTATGGTATTGATAAGAAATATTTAAAACGTCTTCAAGTTCTTCAGATAAATCAACTCGCCTCATTTTCAACAACCCAGTCGCAATCATGTCGCTCCGCTTCGGATTCCTCCTTGTACCAATTCAATTACAGGAATCCATTTCAAAAACTCTACGAATTGTAAAGCTGGGCATTTCAAATCTCTGATACCTTGTCTTCATATTTTCACCTGGTACTCATAAGTCCAATTATACCACTCGCTCAGATTCTGCAATATCCTTTGGTATTCCTCGCTCCAAAAAGAAAGCTGGTGACCGTGCTTTTCTATTGCGGGCCTCGCATTTGGAAAAGATGTGACTACCAAATCGGGTCCTGTAGGTTCTGTGCCCTTTTTAAAAGTCTCTTAAGTCATATCTTTGTCCTAGCTCTTAGTGTTTCTTGCCTTTTTTCCCCTTGTCAGAGACTTGCTACTTTTGTAAAAGGCGCTATATAAGTCATTATTATTTATTTATTATTATTGTTATTATAACTGTACTAAATTTCATCGAGCGATGCATCGAGATTGAGTACAGGCAGTATTATATACTACTGTTAGTGATTCAGAGTCAAGATGATCCGGCTAGGCAATTAGAGGGAATCAACCGCACACACAAGGGCTGAATAGCTCAGTTGGTTAGAGCAATGGGTTCTCGCAATCCAGAGTCGCTGCGTTCGTTCAGCAATGTTTCTAACTCTCGTTAGTCTAATGTTTTTAAATCAGCCGTGATCAATATTGATACAGTTAAAGGTACAAACGTTCTGTTCATAAATTTATAATATAATTATTATATGAGCTTAGATTTAATCCAATTATTTCAACACATTCAGAAAGGGCAATTTGGCAGCGTTATTATAGCTACTATAAGTCCACTTAGCGGAATGATGCTTAATGCGACTACAACAACAATCTGGATTAATGAAAAATCCACCCTGGTCTTATGGAAGCATCAGATCTGGCTGGGCCCATTTCTAGCCAATGAACAGATATCTTCTATACACTATGAGACTTTCTTGTCTCCCACCCATCTGCCTGAGAGGGAAAGAAGCCGTGTGTAAATGCGTGGAGGCGGGGCAAAGGCAAGGACGGCACAGATGCGTTTTCTTGGCTTCTGTGAAAGATCATCTACAGTCATGACACACAAGCTTTAGGACTTAAAGGTATTGTTGCACACGGTGGTCCTTTATTAAAGCGAGCTGGCAGAATATCGTAAGAGGACTTATTATAGGAGGTTCGTTCACCCCCACAACAAGAATGGTTTTTGAACCAAGATTGGTAGTTAGTGTAGACCCGTAGGTCACTGATGAGTAGTCTATTCTCAAATTGTTGTGCCACTTTTTTTTACAATTTTAGGCCCATTTCCCATATTACTCCAAACAACAATTGGATACCAACTATACATTGTGGAACCTTATGCCTAGACGGACCATATGGCATTGCATTTAACATGATTGGAGATGTAAAAGTTTGACAATGTGTAAACCTTGAATTGGCCCTATTGAAAATAGTGACACCACAATTATTTGAGAGTACTATGTAGCATTGATATAGAGGGCCATGATAACTACCAAAGTTTCTTAAACATTTTCTGTAGAGGGGATGGAAAGAGGATGTTTGACCTAGGTCCATGTTTCTAATATTGCTTTAACTTCATGGGGATGCTATTTGTGCTTTATTTAAATTATCCCAATGTGTGATTGATCTTCGGTCTTGGATGCTTAAAAATAAATTGAAACTAAATGAAGCCAAAACTGAGTTTTTTTGTCGCTTCTCACCATTACAACTCGCTACAACATCTTACTCTTCATCTTGGCGAACAGGAAATCCCCTCCTCCCTTCAATCCGCAAGCTTGGTGTTATTTTTGATCACTCCATGACTATGGCTGACCACATCACCAATTTGTCTCGTACTATAAACTGGCAGCTGTATAATCTAAATCCTATCCGTAAATATCTGGATACTGAGACGTGTCACAACATTGTCCGCACTCTCATTTTATCAAGATTAGATTATTGCAACTCTCTCATGTATGGTATTGATAAGAAATATTTAAACCGTCTTCAAGTTCTTCAGAATAAATCAACTCGCCTCATTTTCAAGCAACCCAGTCGCACTCATGTTGCTCCGCTTCTGGATTCCCTCCATTGGTTACCAATCAATTACAGGATACATTTCAAAATACTCCTTCAGACTTTTAAAGCTGTGCATTTCAAATCTCCTGATTACCTGTCTTCATATTTTCAACCTTGTACTCATAAGTCCACTTATACACTTCGCTCAGATTCTGCAATCTCCTTTGGTATTCCTCGCTCCAAAAAGAAAGCTGGTGACCGTGCCTTTTCTATTGCTGGGCCTCGCCTTTGGAATGAGTTACCTACCAACATCCGTGGTCTTGATAGTTTATTTGCCTTTAAAAGTCTTCTTAAGTCACATCTTTTTCCTAGCTCTTAGTGTTTCTTGCCTTTTTTCCCCTGTCAGCGCCTTGCCTACTTTGTAAAAGGCGCTCTATAAGTCTCATTATTATTTATTTATTATTATTGTTTATTATAACTTTACTAAAATTTCATGAGAGTGCATCGATATTGATCCGGCAGTATTATAATAATACTGTTAGCTGATTCAGAGTAAAGATGATGGCTGGCAATTAGGGGATCATCCGCCAACACAAGGGCTGAATAGCTCAGTTGGTAGAGCACTGGTCTCGCAATCCAGAGGTCGCTGGTTCGCTTCAGCCAATTGTTTCTTTACTCTCGTTTAGTCTAATTGTCTTTCAATCAGCGTGCATCAAATATGATACAGTAAATGTACAAACGTTCTGTTCATAAATTTATATATAATTATTATATTGAGCTTATATTTAATCCAATTATTTCCAACACAATTCAGAAAGGCAATTTGGCAGCGTTTAATAGCTACTATAAGTCCACTTTTAGCTGAACTGATAGCTTACTGCGACTACAACAACAATCTGGACTTAATGAAAAATCCACCTGGTCATTGGAAGCATCAGCTCTGGCTGGCCATTCTCGCCAATGAACAGATATCTTCTATCCACTATGAGAATTTCTTGTCTCCCACACATCATGCACTGAGAGAAGAAGCCGTTGTTAAAATGCTTGGAAGCGGCAACAGGCCAATGACGGCACAGATTCCGTTTTCTTGGCTTCTGAAAGATCATCTTACAGTCATGTACACACAAGCTTTAGAATTAAAAGGTATTGTAAAAACGGTGGTCCTTTCATAAAGCGAGCATGAGCAGAATATCGTAAGGACCTTATTTAAGGAGTTCGTTCACCCCCCACTACAGAAATGGTTTAACACGATTGGTAGTTAGTGTAGACCCTGTAGGTCACTGCTGAGTAGTCAGTACTCTCAAATTGTTGTGCCACTTTTTTTTACAATTTTAGCCATTTACCCTATTACTCCAAAACAATGATGGATACAAACTATACATTTTGGAAACCTTATGACTAGACGGACAATATGGCATGCATTTCAACATGATTGGAGCATTGTAAAAGTTTGACAACTGTGTAACCTTGAATTGGCCCTATTGAAAATAGTGACACCACAATTTGAGAGTACTATGTAGCATTGATATAGAGGGCCATGCTAACTACCAAAGTTCTTAAACCTTTTCTGTAGTGTGGGATGGACGATGATGTTTGACCTATGTCCATGTTTCTAATCTATCATGCTCAGCATTGTTTTTGATGCAAAAGAGACGATAACTTTTATTTGCGTACCAAACATATCAATCCGTAATTTTTTTCAGAAAATTGATAGATTATGAATAGAAAAATTGTATTTTCAAGAACGTTCTTTCTAATGGTTCACATTCAAATATTCAAGTTGGAGACTTTTGATCTTAATTTCTTTCAGCAAACACCAATAAAAGTCTCGAAGAAATATATTTGAATCTGGTCACTGAATCAGCTTGGGGCCAGATACTCAAGCAAATTGTACCAGCAGATGCGTGCCAGGTGTTTATGCAGAACTACACAGTGGACTTCATCAATATGACCTATAAGACTAACTTCAACAAAGACACCTGCAAAGAGAATTAGAGGTTAGATTCAGTTTCATATATAATAATTCTGGATCACATTAAATCATTAGTGCTGCTATGTAAATGTGCATACGCCACTCCCTTTTGGATAGAACGTTTAATACCAATGTCTTATCCCTTGTCTACCCTTCGGGAGATAAGTACCAACATGCATAGTATATAGAACCCATATATACCCTAGACAATTGATTTTGGTACCAATGGATAGCCATTGTTTTCGTCTTTCCATTCCAAGTAAGTACCAACAGCCTAGTAATATCAGGATGACGTCATAAAGTTTGCATATAACAAAACTACCATTTTCTATAAACACACAGTGTAGAATAGGTGTAGAATTTTTTTCACCAAAATATCTCGACTGTCCCACAGTCTCGGCCCTGTCTTCGTATTAGAGAACAGTAGATTCAAACAAATAAAATCAAAATTATTTTATTATTTGGAAAAACAATTTTACAACAGTGGCATTCACCAACATGGCGGTGCATAGCAATGTACCGGTATATAAACAAATCAAGAAATTAAATCCTAAAGAAATCAGAGATCACTAGGTTTGCCTATGCCATAATCGGTCTGGCCCTGAATCGCGCCCTCATACGAACCAACTTGTCCACTGATTAACCAAATTCTACGCCCGTGGATTGGGTTGACTCAGAGAGATATTAGTCTCCATTACCAGCCGTTTATACCACAGATCCTGTAGTCTAATGGTTCAAAACAATGGCAAATGACTAGTTTTATATGCACATAGCTTTTTGTGGTATAATAAAAATTGCAAAATATAAATTTTTCAGTATTTTCATACTTGCTTTGAATTATGACGTCGGGTGTGTTGTTATAAGAAATTGCACAGGTAGACGACGGTCAATTGTTCTGTCATTTCTGTCCATTAGTTTCACATTTTACCATTTTTAATCCATTGATGTTCTCGCGTAACAGAAGACGTGTATGGTTGGTCAACACCGCCAATACATGGGTTCATCCCACAGCAGCCGACAACATCCCGCTGAGTTATTGTTATGAGTGTCATTGTTCAAATAAGAGTCTCTTCAACAGACTTTAGTATGCGTCTGTGGAAATTTGATATTCGGGTTTAATTATAAGGTTTTAAAACAAAAATATGTGACCGGTTAGAAGTTTTTCTGTTGAACGGTTTCGGGTGGTATAAAAGGGACCATTTTAGACAAAAAAAATCTACACGGTCATCGATTTTTCTTGGGAAATGCGAAGTAAATGTCCGTGTTTTTTGCGTGACCTGATGTTGGTGTAATCCATGCACAGCGGGAGTTTGCTGGCTGCTGTGGGTTCATCCCGCGAGTTCGAAGTTAGCCAATCACCATTGGTGTTCGAGTACGTGGGTTATTGTACGGAATTAATCTCATTGTTACGTGTGTTGCTTTATTCCGTATATGGTTGGCTAACTTAACCCACGTACTCGAACACCAATGATGATTGGCTAACTTCGAACCCGCGGGATGAACCCAAGTATTGGCGGTGTTGGCCAACCATACACGTGTTAGTTTAGTGGCTCGAATCTCAATGATCATTGGTCAATTCGACCCCGCATGTTCGAAGTTTCGAGCCCGCGCATTAAGGATTGGCGGTGCAAGCCAACGATACGTGTCGACACCTGGCGATAAATACCTGGGGTTGCACACTACTTGAACATGTTTAGGCTATGGTACATGGTACAATGTTGGCCTTTTAATTAAATATTCGTGCTCCAGACCTTGGGATTACTTATTTCTTTCACTAAAATTAAAACAATATTATTTTAACCAGGAAAAACTGTGTCCCCACATGCACATTATTTAGAAAAATTAATAAATGTCAACTTAATTTACTTCTCGAATATCAGTGACCAATGGATATACATAACCTCAACATGCTCAAGCGAACAATGGAGCTAATGATATTCAATAATCGGCCCGGAACACACTTCACATGCTTTTACATCTGGTCCATTGTTATTGTGCATGCAGTTGAACAGATTTCGAATGTTATGTCCTTGCCGTATTGGCGTAAGTTCTTTCCTCTTTTGCGATGAAAGAAATCTTGATATTCTACTGTGTGTTCAATTAACTTTGACCATATAATTAATATTTTTTTTCGAAAAGAAATTGTAAAGGGATAAAATTCATGATAGAAAAGCCCTTTGCAAGGGCTGACCTAATTTGTGCATAACCTAAATCCGCAAGTTATTGTCTTTAAAAACATGTTTCTATTACCAAGAAAGGAAATGATATTCAGCGACCTACGTTTTTAAAACTCATGAGCGAGGTGAGTATGTTGCCCTTTATGTTATGAACAGATGCTAGAGCTCGATACGGGTAAATGATAACACCTGATATAGCTTGAAATGTGTTCAACGGTGTGGGCAGTAACAATTGACTTGCATACCCTGATGAGAAAAAGATCCGAAGTGCTTTTAGGTTTATTGCTGAATATCGATAGCTCTATTGTTCGCTTGAGTTTACGTGTACATAGTTGTACATATTGGTCAATGATATTCTGGAAGTAAATTGAGTTGACATTTTATTCATTTTTGCTAAATAATGTACATTCTTCTCATTTGGGGATAAAGCTTTTCCTGCTTTACATAATATTTTTTAAATTTTAGTGAAGGAAGTAAATAATCCCCAGTGCTGTAGCACGGAAAGATCGCAAAAATCGCAAACGGCACGGCCTAGTTGTGTTCCGCGCGTATATCGAACCAAACATAAACTGTATTGATGGGAAGGGATCATCTCCCGCGTTGGTTTACTATTGTGTGACTATGTTAAATTAAATTCTGCAGTTGACTGTTTCAGTAATGTTAGATTTTTTCCTCAGAAGAAAGCTACTATTTTTCTCATTTACCCTGTGAGATCTTAGGGTTAAAGTATGTTTAGTTTAGATGTTACGAGCGAAAATGTGCCCCTTTTTGGTCGTCTAATATTAATTTTACACAGTACTCTATGGAGCTTGCAAAATCACGTTTTTAGCTCTCACATCAAAACAGATGGGGTTTTGGGGTGAATGCCATTCTATCAAGATGAAAAACTTATAGACTTAAATCGGGCCATCCCCTTTGATGACTCCAATGGGGAAGATTAACCCTCGTCCAACCAAGAGTTTTCTACTACGTTCATGACCGGGGGGTTCGTAATTAAGGGAAAACATCTTATTTGGTATCAGTGTGTAGCTACATATGTCCTCTCTTCAAATAAAGTACAAACATATCAAGTCTTAACGTCATAACTGAGAGCTTATTTATAACGTTATTGTTAACAAATCTCCAAAATCAAGGGATATTCGACCATTTTCGCCATTCATGTAAGCAAAATTGGTATGTGTTTGGCAATGATGGGTGTCAAAGTAAGCACACACATGTTATTTCTCTAAACAATAAGAAAAGAATAAAAATATTGTCAGTATTGCTTACAGTAGCATCATATGTAACAAAAGTACAATTTTTGTCACTTCACACGGGACACCCTGACCTCCCTGAAGGCGGTACCTCCATTTTTTCGCTAAACTGACTGCAAAGGATGAACTTACAATTACATAAAAGCCTTAGATCATATTCGTTTGCGTTTTTGTGCGACAGGGAATCATCTGTTGGGGGACGAGGGTTAAAATGTGTAGTTTAAATACTCGTGGTCTCTTGTTAATAATAAGAAAAGGACAGTCGGTGTTTACATGGTTAAAAGAAAATAAGCATTTCTTACAAGAAACACAAAGTACAAGTTTAAAAGAAAACTTATAGAGGAAGGATTGAATGATCGATGTGCGTTCTGTCATGGCACATCTAGAAGTACAGAGGTATGCATTCTGTTTAATAATTTACCACATATTCAGATTGTAAAAGAATTTCTTGATAACAATGACATTTAACGATGACGTTTTTACTTTATCCACTTGGCAACATCCTGAGGCACGTACTTCCATTTTGTGGGAGCATAATGTGATAATACAGAGTGATCCCAAAGCTATGGATGAGGGTGTCAACCAAACCCCTCCCCCCAGACAGAAATAACACAGACACTTCATTTTTATACCAATGGATGGTTATGGTCCTTCTCTTTCCATTGACACCAAAATGAGTACCAACATACCTAGAGTTGTGTCAGAATGACGTCATAAAGTTCGCATGTCAGGAAAACCGTCACAATCATTAGTACACAGTAAAGAATATGAAAAAAAATCATTTCGTCACCAAAAAATGAATATCCGATTTTCACGCGGTTTTTGGCTCTACTTGTACGGAAGTGACTAGTTTTATATACGCAGAGCATTTAATAATGTGTTTCAGTCAATAAAAATGGCAAAATAACAATTTTCCACCCTATATGAAGTATTTTCATACTTTCCGCAACTTACGACGTCATAAAGGGAATGTTGGTACTTATTTTGATACCAATGGAAAGAAGAAACTCTACGCTATCCTGTGGTACCAAATTGATATGAATCGGATGTTCATTAACGAAACTACATGGGTGGCAACCACCCCACACCCACCCCCTTTGGAGTTTTGTCACAAAAATGGCTCAAATAAACGAGGTTTAAAGAATATCGGTATTATTATTATTATAATTATACACTATTATGGATTTTCCATTATACGGTTAAGCACAAACATAGGCTCCCATATCAAGTAGAGAACACAAAAGACATACATCAGAACAGGCACCTTTAATCATTAAAAAGGCGGTTTTTTTGTTTATATCGTGGGAATGAAATGGATTTGAGGGCTCCAATTTCAGGAAGACAATGAGAAAAATACGGCCTTTCGTCTGATATCAAAACCGATACTACCTCCGGGTAAATCAGGGGCCCAAAGACGATCGGAACATTTACCTTTAACATGCATACCCTATGAGTGACGGTGATGTATTTTCTCTTGCCTAGTGCGTCTTCCAAGCATTGGATTTTACGACACATGTACTAGCTCGTGAACTGGACATGGAACACTATGCTGATGATGTCACGCAAGCCCTGGTGTCCTTGCACATGGCTTACGTGATTATTAAAGGCAGACTAGTTCACTTTAGTAGACTGATAGATATTTACCCGCCGTTGCTTGATGAAGCTAATCTAGTAAGATGCCAAGAACAAGAAGGAGAAAGAAATGGTAAGGTAAAGCAATTAAAATTAAATAAATTTCTTAATGGAGCCAAACATGATGCGATATACTATAGAATAAAAGTGCTTTTGTAATTAACATGTTAATTTAACCATGAACAACTGCGTGCAACAATTTTTTTTTTTGGCTTATTTCAACGCGGGGCGGCTTTTGTCAGAGAAATTAAGTAGTTTTAGTATTTAAAACATGAAACAAGTTAAGAAAGCATATGGGTTAGACTATCCTTAGCATCCCTTTAAATAAGATAATGCAAGAATTTGAAGCATATAAAATAAAAGGGTAGTCATTTAAAGAAGAAAGTAAACTCCCTGAACTTCGGCTTAATTGATCCAATGGTCTAATGGAAAGATATTTCTCAGATATATATAATATATATATATATCGTCGTGGCGGGAAAAACTCATATTTAACTCCAGAGGTCAAATGCAAAATCTCATATGTAAAAAGTGGGGCCCAGTGCTAAAACCTCATTATGTTGCATTTTGCGTAACATAGGGTTTAGCTTTGCATTAACATGTGTCAATATGATAGTAAATTTTCATATAGCATTTATTTCAGAATCTGAGTAGGTAAATAATTACCTAAATTTAATTTTTTTTTTAAAAGCAAGGAAAACCTTCTAGTGCATGGCATTACAGCAAATTATTCAGTTTTTGGTTGTCTTCTAGAAAATGTTACATAAGGGGGTTGTCATGTACCGTTTTTACTACGTGAGGTTTTGCTTTTAAAGGTTCAAATGCACAATGAGGTTTTCCCCGCCCAGTTTGACGATATATATATATGATATCTATTAGATGATATATATATAATATATAATGAGATATATATATATTATATATATATATATATATAATATATATAGATAATATCGTCGTGGCGGGAAAAACCTCATAGTACTCCAGAGGTCAAATGCAAAACATCATATTGTAAAAAGTGGGACCCAATTGCTAAAACCTCATATGTGCATTTTGGTCACATCGGGTTCTAGCTTTAACGGGAGTACCAGCATTATCCTGATTTTTACCAGGGTCTTGGTATGATATTGTTATAAGACATCCCTTGGGCCATCGAAAAAGCTAAGTCTTAAGTGTCGCGAGCGGTGGAGCGTGGAGTCAGCGGTCACGAACCTCTAAATTTGCAAGGTTCTTCACCAATATAGCTATTCTAGCGCTAATGATCACATATAAGAGGTAAAAACATAACAAATGGGTTATCTTTTAAAGAAAAATAAAATATCTATTCGATGATTTCAAATTTGCGCTATTAAATTGAAGCAGTAGCTAGTTATTGGCCAAAAAAGTGATGATTTTTTCAACCTTTTTTGTATTTTTTGCCTACCGGCTGATATAAATGAAAAATTTGTCCATGAAACTATCAATATTTTCCTTTCATATTTTCCCAAATTTGACCTTATATTATGACTACATACACCTGAGAAGAAAAGTGTTTTTCTTCTATAGGTTTTTGTAACGATATTTTAGCTGACCAACTCAATTTCCCATATTTTAACAATTTTGCACTTTTAGGTGTTGCTCTCGGCAACAATAATGATAGATATGCAAGCTTCGAGAAACGTTGTAAATCTGTCATTCCGGTTAATATGGATTTAGGTCTAATTGAATAAAATGGTTCTCGGGGGACACCCATCAGAACCATTTGACCTCGGTAGAACCCTTAAAGGGTCTGCAAATGGTTAAAGTTGACGAAAAGCTACCATGAATAAACCTCTCTTTTCTGGAAAAACCACAACAAAATAACAACCCTTTGAAGAACCATTAACGGTTCCATAAAAGCCAAAAATATGGCCTTAAAGGTGTCTGAGACATTCTGGTTTTCATCAGAACCACGTAAGGGCAATCACTTTTTTCTTAGCATAATTGCGGCCCCGCCTCTTCCCCGAAATTGGGGATGGAACACTGATTTTGTCCGCAAAAGTAGCTTTAAAAATGAAAGTTTGAGGAAAATTGGCAGTTTTTGGAACTAAAATTCAGGCTACAATTAGTTCTGAGGCAAACATGTTCCCAAACAGAGGACCTTAAAGAACTGAATTATGCTTCAAACTGGGGTCTTAGGAACTGCTGGAGGGGCGTGACATTAGGGTCGCCAAACTCGAAAAAACTTCCCTATGCCAGTGTCCCCGGGGTAACACATACAGTCAGCATGCAATGAGCACGTTATTATACAGACTCCCACAAAAATCCTAATGTTTAACACGTAACAAACTGACCTTACGCTATTTTAATAAGAATAATACACGGCATTTAGGGAACGCCATTCGCCGTAGAATCCTGGCGTTTACAATTATTACGCTGCCACCAGGAAATCGGTTTGTACTGTATGTTATTACAGTAGAGTACAGGCACATTGCATTGTGGATGATTCAAAAACACCCTCTGGACATTCAGATGTAACTAACAGTAGGCCTACTTCATGTTTTATTAAACATCATGATCAGAACATAGTGCCAAACTGCAGACTGGATCAGTCCATATTTATTGGCCCAATTATCGTCATCGTCACCATCTTCGTCAGAAGAAATGAAAGTCCTCCTTACTTGAAGCTCATCGGCACTTAACTGAACATCTTGAGTGTACGTGATTCACGGAACCACATAATTAATCATTGCTGGTTGTCGTCTCCGACATCTTCCATCCATGTTTCCGATTCAAGATCCATATGACTTAGGCAATTACATTTCGTCACATCATTGTAACATAGTTCACTCGCTGAACCTTTTGCATGAATGCTGCTTACACTGTGGGAACCAGGACGGATCTGATGATTTGATGGTTAAGTAGGATTGGACTCATATCCCTGGGTGCATAATTTGAAATTACATATCTAGCATCATTCACATCATGCAACTTAGATCGTCCATACATGAGCAGAGAAAGTCTTCAAGGGTAAGTGGTGGATTCAGAGTTCAGCCAGTGTCAGCAGCTGCAGACAGGGCCATCTAAAATATTGCTGTCAGGGCCCACAAACGGAAAAGGGGGGAAAAACAGAACAGCAAAATAACAACCACAGTTTTTTGCCCCCAAAAGATTATAGGGGCCCAGTGGTCCTTTACACATCATGGGCAATGCTAATGTAGGACAGGGCCCACACAACTTTTATCCTACCAAAATGCGATGGACCCAGGATCAGAGCGTTTTTCAATCTTCACCCCCTCAGAACCCCCTAGTGCGACTTGCGTAATTCGCGGACCCAAAAGGGGCCCCACCTTAAGCTGCTGACAGGACCCTGGCCTCAAAAAAGGTGTATACGGGCTGTCACCCAACGAATTGAAATTATTTCTGCTTCAGTATGACCAGGACATAATTTGGACACGGTTTCACAAAATTGAGGTGGCACTGGATTTCTTTGAACCAGACTGACCGTGAAACTTTATCAGGGCTATTGCGAGTAACTAAAGATCGGCGGAACCTATTACAAGCTATACCTTTTGTTTTTTTAATTCATATAATGAGACAAATACATTGGTGTGCATTTTAACACAATTTGACCGATTGCAAATTACCTCTGTACAATTTTACTCCCTTATTTTACAAAGTTCCACCACAGTTCCCAGAGGTTGGACCAAAATTATGATTCAGCCCCCTTTTTAACATATAAAAACATCTTCAAACCCTCTTCCCCAAACTTCTAGAAGGGATTCTAGTTAATTAACCATACTAAAATGAGTTGCAAATGGAAAAAGGGGCACGTGTCCACTTCATGATGGTAATGCTCAAGTTATTGAAACAACTCCGGTCACAACTTTGTAGATATAGCAGACCTCGTAATGGGGCTAGATATAAAGTTGTGATTGCTGTTTAAAATAATCATCCGCTGCCATTCCATTCCAAGAAAATGCGAATAATGTTGTCTGGAAGTGAACGAGAGATTTTGAGGTAGCAAAATATTGTGTCATAAGTCGTAATTTCCCCTATAAATTAGACACTCATAGATTTCTTACCTTGTATTTGGCTTTAAAGAAATGTCTTCTTAAAATGGAGAAAAGAAAATGTTGGCTTTTGATTTGGCTATATTCAACCTTTATAGGCTGATTTTCTTATTTGCTCATATACGAAATTAGTTAATTTACATTTTTTGTACCAAAGAAAAACATTTCTCAGCTTAATCATTTCCAGATGGGATATGTTTGATGGATAGCTTTACATCAGGAAAAAAAATACAGTACTTTCGATATTTTAGGGAATCCTGATCTTGAAATCTCTCGTTGCACCTTTGAAGGATGGCTGATAAAACACTTGCGGAAATCTGAAGGCCTCTTTTCCCTCACAACGCTCCCTCGTGGTCTTCCCGGGTACCTTTCTTAATGATTGGAGGTGCATCAAGCCTGTCGCATCATTAATGTATGAATCTTTTTTTATACAAGTAGCATGTTCGTTCCAATACTAATTTAGCAACACCACCCAAAATTGGAGCCAATGGGATATTGTTTCTGGCCGTAAAAATAAGCAGCTTTCAGAACACATCACTGTGACATCAGCTGTTGAGTGGCCTTTCCTCATCCGAAGAGTGTTCCTATTCCTCCATCTAATCAAGGTTGGATGAATCAGATGTTGTATTTTTTTTTCGTTTGATCGAGGAATTCCTACAACCATTTCAGCTCATTTGTCTTCCAAAGTAAGAAGAGCAGTGGCAACTTTAACCATTTTTTGATTGAGGTGCAGTAATAAGAACAGTTTGTCACATTCGTGTCCTTGGAACGAGCATTGCTCTTTGCCGATTCAGTACGCCCCATGTGCGATAGCTCTGATGCGTCTATGAGCATAAAGGATCTAGAAAGGTTTGTCCCAACGAGACAATGAGAGGTGTTCAGGGTTAGTGGTTGCGGGCAAAAGAGCCTGAAATATTCCAAAGTGTGTTCTCAGCGTCTTCAAGACGCTGGAATTTCCCAGGTTCTTAGTGGCTGGGAATGGCAAGTCGGTGAGTATGTTTCAGCAAAGGGAAATCGCACTGTAATCCTAGCCCTGACAAGGTTGCTATATCATCAAAGGTGTGAAGGTAGGACAAAAACCTTTTTGCCCTCCAAAAATAGCTCTTAATGGTTGAATTAAACCAAATGTTTGCAGACACCTTTACAACCGTTAATGGTTCTCCAAAGAGGGTTTCTTTGGAGGTTCCAAGAGAAGAAAGTTAACTCATAGAACTTTCTTCAAAATTAGAAATCGTTAAGTCCTACAAACTCCGACGAAAGGTTCTGATGGGGGTTGTGGTCTGGTGCCCGAAGAACCATTTTATTAATTTAAGAAAACCAATTTATCCATTATTCACCTGAATGAAGATTTACATTATTTTTAGGAGGGTGCATATAACGATCAGTTATTGTTGTCAGAGGAACAGCCTAAAAGTACGCAAAAATCGGTTTAAAATACGGAAATTGAGTTGGTCAACTCAAAAAACCATTACGCAAAATTTTTTTTATAGAAGGAAACACTTTCTTTCTGCAGGTGATGTAGAATATATATAGGTCAAATTTTGGGAGAAAATATGAGAGGAAAAATAATGATAGCTTCATGGATAAATTTCTTTAATTCAGCCGTTAAGGCAAAAAATAGCAAAAAAAGTGAAAAAATCACCATTTTTGGCCTATAAAGCTACTGCTTTTCAATTATCATCGCGCAATTTGATATCATCGAATAGATAATTTATTTTCTTTAAATTGAACCAATGTGTTATGTTTACTCTTTATACGTGATCAGTAGCGCTAAGAATAGCTATATTGGTGAAGAACAATGCCAAATTAGAGTCATTGACCCTCTGACGTCCCTCCAACCGCTCGCGACACTAAACGTTTGCTTTTTTCAGACTGGCCCAAGCGGATGTCCTATACAAATTCCTAACAGACACCTGGTAAAAAAAATCAGGATTAAATTGCTAGTATCTTCCCGGTCTACTTGATGTCCATGCCAAATATGATAGTAACATTACGCATTTATTTTCAGAATCGGAGTACTGATTACCTAAATTATTTAAAAAGGAAAACCTTTCTTGTCATGGCATTACACCAGCAAATTATTCAGTTTTGGTGTCTCTCGAAATTGTTACATATGATATATATATATATATTGGAACATTCAGTGACCAATATTGTTCTTCAATTTGGCCCATGGTTCACACAATACAAAAGTTAACATACAAAATACTACACAGAATAGTTATATAATAACATTAAAAAGGGTGCGATACCTATAAATAAATAGATGGCCAGGAGAATCGAAGACTACTGAACCAGAGCATGAAAGTGGCATGCCAAGGAACAACCATTCCAAAACACTTGGGAAGGGATGGGTTACTAAAATAACATAGCAACCACCAGCAGCCCCCACAAACGTACGGTTGTCCTCTTATCACCTGCAATTACAATCCCCGGCCCAGGCCGGAGGCAGTCCCCCCTCGCATCCACTCGCATCAAGCCGAGAGGGCAGAGGCATACGATATAGCCCCTAAAACAATAGGGAAATTCTAATCAATAAAAATTTATGTACAGCCAACTAATCAGGACCTATAATAATAATACAATTAACCGTATAGGCTCTACTACGATAACACATGTATTGATATTGCACAGTATACCCAGGAAAGGGGATTTTAGCTATTACACAGCACTTTGAAGCGCACAACGAACAGTCCCTTCATATATCCTTCCAGGCTAAGGCTGGATTGTCAGAGGCCTCAATTGTGCTCCAATTCAAGGAACCTGTTCCAGGTCACTAATAAAAGCCAAGCATCAAAAACGCCACCGATACGAGCGAGCCTTACTAATAAGTGGTGGCCATTTAGTTCGATTAGGGGTTGTTATCTTTAGCGTTAAGTCAGAGAAATGGATCACTGATCGTCAGTGTAATAAAACCATTTGTTGCATACATCAGAGCGCGAGGTCCAGAAATGATCATGACAAGTTTGAGAAGTTTTGACTTACACGAGTAGGGGCAGTAATAATTTGCTGAAGGTGATAAGTATTCCTAATCCCATGACGCTTTCTTGATTCCCAGTCATTGGGCTTAAGCAAAGAATATCTAAAGACTTTAAGATAGATTATCTTTGGTTTACGATCATAACAATTAAAATCCCCACAACATACATGCATCCAGCAAAGAATCTAGATATTCAAAAAGCCGGGTTATAGACATTTGGATCATATTCCTGCTAGAGTAGGGTGAGTTTTAGGAAGGGATATGTTCAACCAAAAGTTGTTAACAGGAAAACACTTGTGAGACAAGCATCCACCCAGGTAATTCACATAAAACAAAACCACGCCATAGCCGTCTTGTCGATCACACCTGTAGAGATTGTAATTTTGGATATGAATTTCAGAGTCATCAATATTATCATTAAGCCATGACTCTGAAATTCCAAGGATTTCAGGGTACTCTCAATAACAACAAGTCGCAATTGATCCATCTTATTACGAACAGAGCCTTTGAGATGTTTCAAATCACCCACATGGATGGTAGATTCCGCCAACTTAGATGGGCTAGTATCGGTGATTGTGGGTTTTCAGAATGGATGTGTATGGCAGGCCAAGAATGATGATGATAAGATGGCCTGTATACTATGGCGATTGTCCAGTTCCCCTGCTTTTTGTGCAATTGGACCTAGGGTGGACATGTATACACAGCAATTAATTATCATAGAGCCACTTAAAGAGACATGAGGAGATTTCCAGAAAGAAGCGCCCCCAATTTTTTTCGAACCCGGGTTTTTTGCATATTTGGAATGCTTTCCAATGTATTAGATCACACCTGAAGTGAATAAGTCGAATACGCCGTCTTTATGTAATAATATGATGATTTAGTACTTTCTGTCGTGCACGACAGAAAGTCAAAGCACAGTGTTCTATGTGGACAATTACGATAGTCAGGCAAGTTCAAAACAAGGTTTGCGGTTTTCTTTTGCACCTGTTTGTCCAATAAACCTTCGGTACGTTCTTAGTTAGGTGGATCTACAACGATCCTGTGCACTTGGTTAGAGAGAAATTAGTATCCTAAAAAAATCTCTCGGTCACTTAAGTCTTCTTGGTGTACACGGCCTGGATTGAAAAACAACGATAAACTCCATTATGTAATTGAGAATGCTGGGAGTCTCAGCAAACAACAAATTGATTTATGCTTCGATCCATTTGCACACATGGTGAGAAATTTATACCCTTCAGATACACTATTATGTGTGTATACAGTATAACCATTGTTCACAAATCAGACGTCCAGAGTTTATAAAAAATGTAAAAAACTAAAGTACAATCCACTGAGGATATGAAGTATTGAATGGATACTAGAGGTACTTAAAAATAAACTGGTGCAGATAATAACAACAACACACAGCATCACATAAAAATAACATCAAGGAGAAAGCTGAAGCTCATGTGAGTCCGCCTCAAGAGAGCAAATCGCCTGGGGGTTAGTAACCTGAAGTGCATGGTCAAAATATTGGTGTCGGAAAAATGTACTATTTTTCTCAATTTACCCTGTTGAAACAAAATAATGCTAAAAAGGTGCCCGGTTTGGATGGTTATGAACAAAAGATGGTCTACTTTGGTCGACCAATATAAATTGTATACCGTATTTCTATGGGCATTTTAAATAACTTTTTAGCGCCCATATCAAACGGATTGAAATATCGCGTGAAACTTTACAGATGGGGAATTTGGAGTCATGAAGACGACAAATTTATGTAATTAAATCGAGTTGACTGTATTAGTCTGACCCAACTTCACTCTACACGTGTCAGACCCTAGATCTTGCAGCCATCCGCGTGGTTTACAATCGTTCGAAACCAGATGGGCAAAAGTTGGAAGAGCGGTCTTACCAGGAAGGGATGGTTTACAGAATACAAAGGCTCCAAGGCTGTATAGAAAAACTTCTTAAATAATGATGTTCAAGGAAGTGGAGGGACGTGTATTATGGCAAGGCAATCAAAGAAACATCGTGCATTGAATTGAGGTCGGTTATCATGTTATTTAAAGGTTTATAGAGGCAAATACTCATTGTAAGTTAAACATGCTGGCGCATCTTTGCGTGAAGTGTAATTAGAAGTTTATATAGAATTTTGTAAGTGCATTTTTACCAAATACAGTTGCTTGAAAGGCTAAACACGTGGGGATAGGGCGATTTTTATTTGGCAAACACAAAATTTAAAAAAAAAATAAGCTGGTGATCTGTTGTGCTAATGCATACAACTTTGATATGATCGAATAGCTGGAAATAACCCAAACATGTGAATAGTGTCATGTATGGCAACAAGCCTTCATTACAAATAAAGTGCACACGAGGAGAATTGGTTGGCACTGCGTCTATTTACATGTATATTTCACCCTATGGGGTATAAGGTTTACTTAGTTTACCTTTTTTTTGCTCAACAGGAAAGGGTGTTCCTATTTTAATCAACATCAAAAAAACCTTTTGTAGTGACTAAGCAATACATCGACATCATTTCAGCTTATTTGCCACAATATTGAAAAGTTATAGGAAAAAGTGGTTTTATATAATTACGCTATGTTATGGGGATTCCATGATTTTGACAAATCTTCACATTAAAATATACAATGTACATCTATTTCTTCTTCGAACTTCGATTTGAGAACTTTTTTCCAGTTACATGACACGAGGCAAATATAAGGCTTCCATACGCTATAAAAATCACTATATTATATTATTGTTATCTTATGTGACTGGTTATTTTTTTCAATGGAATAGGTTAATGTGGGAAAGTGCTGGGTGATAAGGCTTTTATGGAGCACGTGTGCCCACCCAATGCTGAAGTAGAAGAATCACTTCATACCAAGACATTGATGCTCTGGCCGGTGGGTATTACCAATGACTGGGAATCCGAACGAAAAAAAAGATAGGTATCGAAACTATCAATCTCAATTATAATCGGGAGTATTATTACCGAAACTACAATCCTAAGAATTAAATTTTAATGCCCTTGAAATTTAGAGTGACAATGAACAAAAATATGTGTAGCAGGAACGTTACCTGTTCTGGGCCCATGCTCGGCTCACTTGTGTGTAATTTACACTAACAGACTAAGACATCAAAAATGTATGTCTAACGTTAAGCGGTAGAAGTTGTAATTTACCCGTTAGTGCTGGATGGTGTATATTTTGAATTTTTTGCAGAGTAAAAGGAAATCACGGATCACTTTTATCACGAAGAAAAGCGTATCTTACAATCAATTCTTTTATGTGTATTAATTTTACAAGGCGTTTGGACGCAAATCATTTAATTCTAATAATAGACATATACAACTGTCAATGAATAAAAAATAAAAGATTCATGTAGCGATTACTATCCAAATAAGGAAAAACCATAGGAAGGTAGTATATTGGTAATTAGTGCAAAATGAGTTTCTAAAAATCGCAAAAATAAACGATTCGGAAGGATACAAAGTCGATGGTGATGGACTATTCTTGGCACAATTGAATGAACTTCGTATTCCCATGAATATTATTTGATTTTGTCCATGAAACAGATTATTGTGTATGTTTTACGCTTCGGAGTCCAGTACTCGTACAAGGGTGTAGTATAGTAAAGTAAAACCAAAGTTTTTAATCCGGTTTGTCCCCGCTTAAACCGGGGGTGGCCGATTCACCCCATTGGTAGAAATCGCATTCCCCCCTTCCTTCCACTTCGCCCGATCCAACGCATCCCCCATATTCAACCCAACCCTCCTACTCTAATCATCCACCTGCCTTTCCTCCATGTCCTTTTGGTCGGCCCCTCAAACCACCCACCTCAAACTCACAAAGCCTTTTTAAAAACATTGCTGGCTCATCATTCCTCAGCACGTGCCATCACTTACACATTCGCCTTACGCCAGTCGGTCAGAAGCCTCTTTCAAAACCCAACATCTGCATTTAACTCATCAGTCTTCTCTTCCATCAATTTCACACACACATTGCTCTCACCATTGCTCTCTCTGCCTTCTCAACAATCCCCATTCATTTTCACTAGACCCATCCAGTCCACTCCCATTAAAGCCTCCTGATCTCACACAACTCTGTACACCATCCCTTTTATCTTCCAAGGAAAGCTTCTCCCAAGTAACACCTCTACACCATTCTCTAAACTTCACCACCCATACCTTACTCTGGCTGTCACAGCCGCCCTCAATCACACACCGCACTATCATGTCCCATAGGTATGTGAACTCTTCACTGTTTCAACTCGTCACACACTTTTCCTCCTCCTTCCCCACCATCCTCAACTCCCTCTTGCATCTTCCACACACAAATTCGCTTGCCAAACTTGGGGTCACTCGCTTATCTTTGTGCATCTCATGAATCCCATTTTCCCACATGTCCACACCACACTGAATTTGCCCTCAACCTCTTTCCACATATTCCACATGGGTCACCTTACTCACTAAACACTCCCCCCTCCTCCGCACTCACCATCACTTTAGTCTTCCAATTTTTACCTTCAGGCCCTTACTCTCAAATGCCTTCTTCCACAACTTCTCCCTCAACCCTCCATTGTCTCACACATTAAACTAAATCATCACCATACAGCAATCTCACTCATCAACCTCTTTTGCACTCTCCGTAACCCCATCAACCACAATTGCAAACACCAACGGCGACCGCACAGAACCCTGATGCACACCCACCTTCACCTCAACTCCTCAACAACTCAGACCCTACTCTAACTCTTGTTTTTGCTCCTTCATCAGGCTCATCACCGCTCTAACCACCACTTTCTGGTTATACCCCTCTTCCTCATCTCCCACCCATCACTTTCCTCTGTACTCTATCAAAGGCTTCTCCAGTTCCACAAAGCACATATACTCCCTCCCCTTTGCACGATATTCCTCTTGCAATCCTCCTCAGAATGAACCGCATTAATCGTTCCCTTCCCTGGCATAAACAAACCAATGCCATCTCATCCACTTTCACTATCCTCCGAATTCTGTTCGCTAATACCCTCGTCCACAATTTTATCGCAATGCTCCAACCACTTCACACCCCTATACGTACCACAGCTCATTGCATCCCCTTTCCTAAAAATGGAACTACCCACTACAGCCCACCTCCCGGTAATTCCTCCCATCTACCCCTCTGACACCACTCCATCATCACACCAATCCCTATCTCTCCCCTCGAATAATCATCTCAACACTCACTTCCGAGGGTCCGGCAGCCTTTCCTGTTTTCATTTCTCCCAATTGCATTTACCACTTCTTTCCGACTGACCCTCTCATCTGGCCTTCCACCACATCAGCCTCCACCCTCTGATCCAATTCATTCTCCTCATTCATGATCTCTCCATATGCCTTCCAGCCCTGCCTCTATCTTTCTCACTGAAGTCAACTTCCATCACTTCCTCTCAAGCCTCTTCCCTTCACATCTGCTCCTTCCTGTTTCATTGCCGTCACTAACTTATTACACCTTGTTTGGGATCTCCCTCAACCTCATTCACCCCCTTCTCAGCCTCCTCCTTCATAGCCCGCGCAACCACTTTCTTTGCTCGCTTCTTCAATTCCTTATACCTCACTTTATTCTCTTCCGACCATTTTTCCTCATTTCCCTTATACGCATCCTTCTTTTCCCTAGTTATTGTCAGGCTGTCTTTCCTACCTTGGTCCCCTTCCCCTCATCATTCCACCACCCTTATCTTTTCCTGTCCTCTCTTCCTTTCTTTTTCCCACATGCACCTTCATCCCACGCCTGTAACCCCGCCTTTCCTTAAAACACCCCCACAGATCAGACACCTCCTTCCCCCAACTCACCCACTCTCCATCTCAAAATTTCTTTCTTGTCTCTTCTTCATTATCAGCTTTCCATTACTTTCCTCCTCACATGCACAACCTTCCTCACCACTTTTTCACCTTCCATCTTGTCACACATCGGCACCACCAACCCTGTGGTTGTAATTCCCCTGGAATTACCTTAACATCCCTCTTCAAAAACTTTCTCCCCTCCTTACCCACAAGCACAAAATCATACTCGTTTCCCCCCTGAACTAGGGTCACTTCTTTGTCCTCTTTTCTAAATCACGTATCGCTATACACACCTCCTTCTCATCATAAAAAAAACTCTAACAGCATCCTTCCTTCCATGTTTCTCTGCCCACCCGTTCCCTCCGTGACCCCTCCAAACCCATCGATCCCTTTCCACATGCACATTGAAATGCACCACACAGAGAACTAATTCACCCACATTTTGCACATCCCGTTTCCCTCTGCTATCTCATCATAAAAATTCGCCCCCCTTCTCTTCATGCTTTCCACCGCTCTGCGGAGCATAGCCGAATATGAGCCTCACGTACTTTCCTCCTCAAAAGCCATTACCACC
Source organism: Ophioderma brevispina (assembly GCA_023653785.1). NCBI lineage: Eukaryota > Metazoa > Echinodermata > Ophiuroidea > Amphilepidida > Ophiodermatidae > Ophioderma > Ophioderma brevispina. The sequence goes on from JAMKCH010037118.1 coordinate 88,716, forward strand.
GTCCTCACATTATCGCTCCTCCTTCTCATCCTCCACTACCTTCTCACACAGTTCCTCCTTACCAATACTCCCACTCCCCCCATCCATCCTTAATTTCCCTGCCCACTACAACTTATACTGTTCTTTTCTTCCCTCAACTGCCCCACCATCCTAGCCCCCGCCCCTCTCCACCATCCTTCCTGTACACCACACACACACCTTCCTCTCCTTAATTCTTCGCAAATCTAAACTTTCGCTCACATGCTCCCTACATTCCGACTTCCCAACCCTCCACCCCGACCGCTCGTTAGGTTTTAAGCCGTCATGATGCAAGCACGCTTGCGCGGCCCGGTGCCTCCATTCCCCTTTCTTCTATGTAGTGTAGGTGGAACCCACCCAACCTTTGGGCTGGTTGGTGCCCTCTTTATTTTCTTATGAGGATTTATTGGAGCGGTTTTTAAACGGCCGGATGCTCTTCCTGAACGCGAACCACCGTTATCGGCTGGTGCCCTAGCCTTTTGGATTCCCCCCCCCCCAGATGGCAAGGCACATGTAAATCAATGCTGGATGACCGCCTTTAGCTCTCCAGTCTGGCGCTCTTGACAGGTATATTTTAATTTTTAGTTCTACCAGGGTACCCAGCTACCCTCCTCTCGGTTTTCTTACAAAAAACCTATGGGGGAGTCGGTTTAGCCGCCACATCCGCCCCGAACGGTAGTACTGGTTACCAGGATAGGCCAGTAGCAGGTCCTCCTGGCCTGAAGAACCTGACCTGACCCATTCTCTTTTTAGTTACTCTTATACTGTACTTTCTCTTTTTGAAAACATTCACTGAGTACAAAACAAAACCGTTAACCTTTGGTGCCGTTAACCCTATCATGACGAAACCTCACTAAAACTCACTCAAGCTGAGGCGAGAAATGCATCCCCAACCATGTTCCAAAAAGATTCAATGACGTCTCGTTCGAACACACACATAATATGGACACGAAATCGCTTGCCGGGCCAGTGGCTTGCCATCCCTCTCCAATGGAGACTGTGCGCCCGGGGGCCCCAGTTTCGAAATCTAACCCGAGATGTAACAATCTTCTTTAGCTTCTATATCCCTTTATCCCTTCCCCTCCTCCTCTCTGAAGACCCGAATTTTACTCGGGGCCGGCTTTCTACTGTGGTGGCGGTTCCTTGGTCAATTTGTATTTCAAAAACTTCAGGCGTTTGATATTTTTATTATTACCTGTTAATGTAATATTTATTGAAAATGCAAAATGAGTATTTTCTCATGTTAAATATCTTTCGTTATTGGAATTGTTTTTGTGCCCTGAAAGTGTACACTAAAATAATTTCCTGTATCTACTCAATAAAATTAGGTTTATTCGGGGTGCATTGATTTTTTTTAATTTCAATGAGTAAGCTTTTAATCATGCATTTCAATTGAGATGGCTGAAAATATTTTAACCAGTACAACTCATAGTAATTTGTCTACATGTACTCAAAATCACACTACTTTATTTTCGCTTATTTAGTAAGTACATGCAGATATTATAAAGTCAGTCAAATTATTAATCGATTAAGTTGCTGGAACTCACATTAATGTTGTAGGTATGTGGGGAAATAGGCCAAAGAAAAGAGGGAAAACGAAAAAGACAGATTTTAAGGTACTGTGTTTTACAATGCATTATTGATCTTAATGTAGTTGTAAATTAGTCATGTAAGTAACTTTTATACATTTAGGCCTACCTAACTGAGAATCAAACCGGTGCCCTATGCTTATATGAAACCAAACACTTTGCCACAATACTACGCTACCTTACAGAGGATATATAAGAACACTGAACGTTATTTTTCTTTCAAATTAATTAATTGCGAATTAAAATGAACAAATCATACAAAAACATGAAAGGACTGTAACAAGATTGTTTTGAAAAAAAATCTATTAAAAAATTGAAGTGAAAATAATATGTAAATTAGTGCTTGTTTTGTCCTTTCTATGGGACGCTCCATTTTAAAACCAGGAGTCCTAGGACAATGAAACGTAGAACTTAGTGTCCGTCGGACTCTCAGACTTAAACCTTAGTGTACAACGGACAAAAACAACTTATAATACACAGTCCTATGGGACGTTCCATTTTAAAACCAGGAGTCCCAGGACAATGAAATATATTACTCGGCGTCCGAATTAATCCTTGGTGTCCGACGGACAAAAACAACTTATCACACACAGTCCTATGGGACGCTCCATCTTAAAACCAGGGGTCCTAGGACAATAAAACTTTGTGTCCGTCGGACTCTCAGATTTAAACCTTAGTGTCCGGCGGACAAAAAAACTTATAACCCACAGTCCTACGGGACACTCCATTTTAAAACATAGAATAGAATGTGGGATTCTCAGATTTAAACTTATGTGCCCGACGGACAAAACACAACGTATAACATACAGTCCTATGGGACGTTCTAATTTAAAACCAGGAGTCCTAGGACAATGAAACATAAAACTTAGTATCCGTCGGACTCTTAGATTTAAACCTTAGCGTCCGACATCGACAGACACTAAAACTAAAATTGCTTGTTATAGACTTATTGGAGCATCACACAGTAGTTTAGTCGGGAGATAGGGTTCCCATGCACCCCAGTTGATATTTTTTCTAACCTACATTTTTTGTAATCCTCAAGGTGTCAAGTGAATGAATTTTGATGTCCCCAAATTCAAGTCAGTGTCCCTGGGGTTGCTTGGCGCCCTCTTGGCGGCCATCTTAGATTCTGACAAAAATCGATTATCGACTTAACTGTTGAAATAGACACCATAGGAAAACAAATGACACCAGGCTAGTTTTTGGGATAATTGGAGCATGGGAAATCCATTGAAGAGGGTTTTTCCATGATCAAACCGTCGAATACATTAAAAAGCCAAAAATGAAAACTAAATCACCATTTTTTGTAAAAGGAGCTATTTTGTACATTGCAGATGGGATCTTGTTTTATGTTTTACTCCTTACTTTTTTTCTAGGTGCGGAAAATTATTGTAGTATTGGTTAGAACTGGTTGGTGAACTAACATCGTAGCATAGTTATGGGAGCGGTGGATAACCTCGTGCCAAAACGCCAAAGTAATAACGGTGTTTTTTGGCGAATCACAGAAGTAACTGCAAAAAGAAAACTCGTCCTTTTAAAATTATAAATTTCCCCATACTGTGTGCATCTACATAAGCAATTCGTGACAGGGTGACTCTGAACCTCATTATTCATCCTATCACGTGGGTGATGTCTGTAATCACATTCCGGAGAGCTTTGCTGGTGAAGATTTAGAATAATAGCCTATCATCAAGGTTGCTACCAAGACTTTAACTAAAAACGAAGATCGATTGAAATGCAGTGCAGCAACTAATGAAGCCTCAACATCACAACTTCTCGTACACGTAACCCACATTCATTCAACCACCATGTGCGGCCTGTTTTCTCCAGAAGTATCTTTGATGTAAAATTTGGAAAGGAACGTGCATGGAAAGACTGAGAGACGCATTAACATCCCGTATTCAAAGACAAAAACGGGGCATTGAAAGATCTATATATTTGGAAAACATATTGCGCCTTGAGCACGAACTAGAGCTATATCATCTACATTGCATGGAACAAAGCGAAGACATGTTTACACAAGAATGAGGCGAATACACGAGTTTTCCTCGAACATACTTTTAACCTAACGTACAAGCAGCGTGTACATTCTGGTCAGAAACCGACCACGACGAACAATGCCGTTGAAGACAAGAAGAGCAGGATCCGTAAAGGCCTGCTGTTCATCTGAGGCATTCACTTCTGTTTCGAAAGGTTTCATTCAAGACAAGTTATTTGGCAGAACGAGGTGTTGTGCTACTGACATCGCTGCATCTTTTGTACGACAATAGTTGGAGAGACCAGAGATGGCTTTCCCAATCCAGAGGTACTGAAGTGAGGAGCTGAAGGCCCAACTTGAAGAGCCACGATATTCATGACTTGATTGCTTTTGCCAAGACTTCCTCCAGGTGACAACGGCTTCATCATGTAAACCTAATCTACAGTTGCCAGCATCTCTGTCGCAGATCGGTGACCTATGGCAATAAAACAGGGGTACAAAGAACAAGTATGAGGATGTTTATCCCCGTTTCTTCTTTCGGTCTAAATCAGTAAATTAGAAAAAGCATTCATAGTCAAAGTCCACTTCCTTGGTCCCTCCACGTTATGTCATGAAGATGAAGTCCATCAGATGAACTACTCCCATGTAGTAGCAGTAGAAAATCCAAGTTTTAATCGGTTTTTTGTCCCCGTAAACGGGGGTGGCTGGGTTTACCTCACAACTGGTAGCAATCGCCCCTTACTCCCTCCTTCCACTTTCGTCCGATTCAAATGCATCCTCCCCATCTTTTCACCCAGCCCTCCTACTTGCCAAACTTGGGGTCACTCTCTTCATCTTTGTGTATCCCCCATGGATCCATTTCCCACACACACCTGAATTTGCTTTGTACAAAAAACCCTCTTTCCAACATGCGCCGCGCGTAAGTTCTATACACCAGTCATCAGCCCATACAGATTTCGCTCATCAAACCTTCTTTTTCACTCTCCATACACATCATCAACAATGCAAATCACAATTCCAAATATCAACGGCGACAGTACAGCGGCCCCTTAAATGTACACCCAAGACTCCTTGTCTTTGCTCCTTCAACAAACTCATCAAACCGTTCTAACCATTGTTCTGTATACCTCTATGCCCCTCCATCGCCCACTCAATCACTTCACTTTCGCCGGTACTCATCAAATGCCGTTCTCTAAGTCCACAACACAGGCAGTTCTAAAGTTTATCTTCTTATCTTCCCTTTAAGCCTCATACTTCCGCCTTGCAACCTCCTCAAAATGACAATGCATCTATCATTCCCTTCCCTGGCACTAAAAAACCAAATTGCATCTCATCCACTTTCACTATCCTGGCTAAATCTATTCTTCTAGTACCACTCCCCACAATTTTTAATTGCATGCCTTCCACACCTTCACACCCTCATACGCAAAACCCACAACTCATTGCACGTCCTTTCCCTTTAAAAATTAACTACCACACTCACGGCCCCATCCCTCTGGGCATCCCTCCTCCACACTAACACTCTCTTCCCAACTCCACCATCACACTAATCCTACCCCCTAATCGGTTGCTCTCGCACTAATCATCTAAGCACTCACCTCCGAGGGTCTAGCCGCCTTTCCTTTTTTCGTTTCTCCTGTTGCGCCCTTCACCACTTCTTTCCTTCCCGCCTGACCCCTTTCCAACTGGCCCTGGCCCTTACACCACATCAGATCCTAACTCCCCCTACCATTCTGATCCCACCCATGGTTTCCCATTCGTGTTCTCTCCATATCTCATTCCAGACTCTACTATCTACTTCTATATCCAACTTTACACTCACTTCTTCGTGACACTAAGAACTTTCTGGGTTTTCATCCTCTCAATGCACCTCTCTATTATGTCTGCACAACAGAGATTGGGCGAAATCCGAAAGTTCAACGCGCTCACGTGGGAGGAGCTCACTTAATGACTTGATCAAGGTTGGATTATGTGTAAGAGTCCAGGGAAGTGAACTTTGACTTAATTGAATGACCTCCGTTATTATAACCACGAAGAAAACGGGCAGGGCCATGTCCTCATTCTTGTCTTTTGTACGCCCAGCTTAATAGTAACCACATCTGCGACAGAGATACTGACACTGCAGACTAGCATTTGTCACCTGGATGAATCTTGGTAAAGCAATCAATATCAAGTCAGAATATGGTGGTTCTCAGTTCCTGGCCTTTTAGCTTCCCACTTTCTGTACCCTGTCCTGGAATTGAGGAATCATTCCTCTTTAACTCTTGTATTTACAGAAACCAAGCGCTGTTGATATAACCTCTTGTCCTTGAAAATAAATTTACAACAGCAGTGGATGTTTCAGATGCGTTTGGCTTTAACGCTTCTGCTCTGTTTCAATTGGCAATGGTGCGTAGTTTTTGGCTTTATTCACGCAATGTACTTCGGGTGGTTAACTATTTGGGCAAAGGAACTGGTGTTTGCGTTCTGCTTTTTTCGTGTGTGGTTTCTCTGCAAACAAGTCTTCGCCTTGCAACCAATGCTTATATAGAGGGTATAGCTCTAGTTCTAGTACTTGAGGCTCATTCCGGTTCCGAACTAGGATCCCTGTTAATGTTCTGGTTCCTTTGTCCTCGAATACCGGGAATGTTAAAAATTGGGAGCATCTGCTCAATCTGTCCATGTACTTTCCTTTCCAATATTCCAACACATAAGATACATTCTGGATGGAACAGCTGCCCCACTCAGTTTGGATAATTTGTGGTTATGTTTCCCGGGTTTGAGTGTGGTGTTGAGGCTTCAGTACTTGCTGAACTACATTTCAAATGATCTTGGTTTTTTTATTAAAGGTTTTTGGTCAGCCTTGATGATAGCCCAAGTGTGGTGTTGGGCGCTACAATCTTCAACCAGTAACTCAGCAATGCCTCCGGAAGTGTGTTGATGACAGACTGGTCACCGGCACAGTTGGGCGACTAGGTTTGGGCTTTAATGAGTGTTCGGCTTGTGATGAATCGTCCCTAATCCACGGCACGCTATGTAGCTGAGTCCGCTTGTCAGTGGGCGGACCCCCTGACTTGCGGCAATTAAATATAGAATTGCTCTATGAAGACTCGACCCATGTAAAAACCAATTTACAGGAAGGGCGGTTCCGGGAGTATTTTCTTTCCTCTGATTTGTCACCCACTTTTAACCTCGTCTTTACAAGCCTTTTTTTGTAACACGGTTTACTAGGGTTGGGGTTGTTTTTTTTACCACCACCCCACCACCCCTGGAGGAATTCGTTATAAAACACTTAATGCTTATGAAATTTTGATACCAGTGGGATAGCTTGGTCTTCCTCTTCCATTGCTAACCAAAATAATAGTACCAACATCCCTAGTATGTGCGTCACAATGACGTCATCAAGTCCGCGATCCGGCCAAAATTGGCATTTTCCACAGAAAATATGCGAAAATCCAATTTTTGCGCTAAAACGTAGCATTCGATTTTTCAATGCGGTTTTGACATTTTTCAGCTCTAAAGGATGGCCATTGGGCTAGTTTTTTTACCTAATATAGATTTTTAGAGGGCCATCAGGCATATTTTTTCAAATGCACATAAAAAATCCTTGGGTGGGAACCCCCCCCTTAACCACCCTTTGACTCATACCTCACCCCGGTGCACGTGCTACCATTCACTTTTTTTTCGCTAAAATGACCGGATAAGGATTAGAAAACCGAAGAAACGTTTTACGAAAGTTTTTGGCATTTTAGCGCACCAGACCGAAGTCACTAGGGTAAGGACCGACCCCCCCCCCCGGTAAGACGAGGGGTTTTAATAATAACTCCCTTGCGTTTTTTGGCATGGTTTTGTCGACCGCGACACTACAATCTGGCTTTATGATTGCGAGTTCCTCAAACAAACCAACTTCTAGCTAATCCTACATTATGTTGTGTCACCTAGAAAAGAAAAATGGTAAATAGATCAATAGTATAACAATTACATCTTCAATTTAAGAAAAAAACGCTCTTTTACCATTAGGCCAACATGAGCTAGTGATTGTTTCAATTTTTTTTCGGCCTTTTTTAATGTTTCCGACCTTTGTTTGAATCATAAAAATAACCCTCTCAATTGATTTCTCATGCTCAATTATCCCAAAAAATGCTGTCCATTTGTTTCCCTATGTTTCCCTAGTTAAAAAAGTTTTGTTGATAATCGTTTTGTCCAGAATCCAAGATGGCGCCCAATATGGCCTTCCCAAGGAACCCCATGGACAATATTTAATTTTTGGGGAACATCAAATTCATTCACTAGACAACCTTTAGAATTACAAAAATGTAGGTTTGAAAATCTATCAATGGGGTGCATGGGAAACCACCCTATCTCTCTCCCCTTCACTACAGGTTTTTAAAATTGGCATTATGGTGAAACTAAAATCATATTAACAAGCATGGTCTTCTTTTACATAATGCTCGGTAAAACACGATTTTTTTCTAGTTTTTTAAATAATATCCCGTCAATGCATTACGTTTAAATCAGGCCCTGGCAACATTTTGAAGGCGAAATAAAGTAATAAAGATTAGTGTTGTTAGGATCACAACCAGATCATAGCAGCATGATAACAAATAATGGAGGACAAGAGATTCTAGAGTGTTTTAAGGGAACTGGAGAAATGGGCCAACTCATACGGATGAAATGCCATTGTAAATCTGGAGAAACAATTTTTTAGAAACATGTAGAGTGGGTTGAGAACGCCAATCTAATTAATAATCAATTTAACAGGCCTAAGAATTTAGTTGTCTCATCAACTGTTTGGTGATGTATCCCTCAATATTTTTATATCCATTTTTTGGATATTAGGTTTATTGCTATGTTTATTTTAAATTATCAATGTTAAGTCTGGTTTGATATTAGAGACAATTTTATTAAAATGTAAACCAATTGGAAATTGTATTAAAAACCCCTTTAAAAAAAAAAAAAAAAAAAAAAAAAAATTTTAGGGGTCATGAATGTGAAATAAATAAAGTTTGGAGTTTTGGGACAGAGTGGACGGTCATTAATGTATAATAAAAAAGAGTAATGGTCCTAGGATCGAGCCCTGAGGAACTCCACACGTAATGTGAGCAAAGCTGGACAAGATGCTGTTGAAGTGGACGCGTTGACGTCTACCAGAAAGATAACTTTGATAACAATTGTTAGCAAGGCCTCTGATACCATAGTTGTTAAGTGTGTGCAAAAGAATGTTGTGATTTATGGTATCAAAGGCCTTACTTAAAACAAGAAAGATATTAATTGTGTGTAGTTTTTTTGTCCAAGATGTCAGTTATTAAACAATAAAGCTCATTAATTGCCATATGCGTCGATCGTTTAGGCTTCAACCCGAATTGCTGTGGAGTCAGAATATTATGATATTCGATGAAATTGAATATACGGGCATAACAAATTTTCTCAAGGAGCTTGGATATAGCTGGTAGAATAGATAGGCCTATAGTTGGTGAAATCGTGCTTATCTCCAGCCTTGAAAATAGGGATAACATGGAACAGTACCCGTTGAAAGGGAAAGATTAAATATATGGGCGATGATTTGACTAATAGGGAGGATGATTTTCTTGAGCAAATTGTTGCTGATGTCATCAGAACCGCTGCTATAACTGTTCTTAAGCTTAGATGTTAGCTCGGTAATTTCCTCAGCAGTTGCAGGGGTGAGGAATAAACTACTTCGATTATTACAGGATAACAAAGGAGGCTTGAAATCTTTAGATGGTTCAGAGATTTTTTTCCGCAAGGACTTTACCGATATTCGCAAAACAAATTATTGAAGTTCTGGGCTATTTCCTCGTCGTTGACGAATTTGTTGCCATCCTTATTGAGGAAAAAATCCGGTAGCTTGGTTTTCCTATTACGACCTAACAATTGATTTAGTGTTTGCCACATTTGTTTAGTGTTAATTTTATTAGTTTTAGTTTTATTAGTGATGTAAGACGTTTTACTCAGACGAAATAGAGAATTCAGATGATTACAATAAGTAGTAGCTATATTTAATGTGATTATCAAAGGTCGCGGTTTTGAGATATAAGATTTATAACGCTTGTCTTTAGTTTGAAGCGATTTGATATTAGACCTTTGGCAACCCAAGGCTTTTTAGGTGAATTACGTTTAGAAACTAATATGGTTTTAATTGGACAGTGCATATCCAGGAGCTTTGTAAACTTTGAGTTAAAAGAGTTATAGGCCTTATCCGGTTCGGTCGCATTCATAATATGATGCCAATCTACCAGAGAAAGTGCATTGGTTAAACCTTTAATGTTATTTGGTTTGAATTGACGCAACTCTGTGGTATGTGAGAAGGTGGTAGCGTTGTTAGGCAATAGGCCTATAGGTTTGTTGAGTGAGAAATACAGGGAAATGGTCGGATAAATCAGTAACAACGACACCCGAATTGGTGCGTGACACGATACCAGCGGTGAAGATATTGTCAATAAGGGAAACGCCTGTGTGACCATTAATGTTAGCCTTAATCCGGGTAGGACGGGTGTCAAAGTGGTGTTGTAAGGAAGTCAGGTAGTTTACAACGTAATTGGAGTGTTTATTGAGACTGCTGGTGTTCAGATAGAAAAGAGATACATTACATGGGATTATGGATGTGAATTGTGTTGTTACCCTCTAGCTTTGGAACAATCCTGCCACAGTATAATAAAATCGATGTTCTTAATGCCAACATCCATAATCTTCACTGCCTCATTCTAAAAAACTCGGACAGCTATGGAAAATCATTTATCCGTGTTTCATATTATGTCTGTATTGCATTAGATTTGCTTTAATTATTTTACACTTTGTAAATGATTTCTGTAATAAATATTTAACGGTGTCATTTACTTGCAGTATCTAAAAAACGTAAATAACGGCATGAAATCTATTGAGGGAATTAAAGCAGTTGAAAATATTCTCCGCGTGTGCATGAAAAGGGCGAGTAAGGTGCATTTCAAGTAAGTCTGTAAATAGCAACAGATGCATTGCATCATCAGTAAGTGCGAGTCTGTAGCAAGGCGTGTGGGGTGTGCAAGAGTAATTTTTCGATCTCATTCTAAAATTAATTTTCGAATCAAAGATACGCATGTTGTCCAAATAAATCTTTCAAGATGAATGTTGTCATGAAAGGATCGACACAAAAAGCACCTGATTAGAAGCATTGAAATGTGTTTACAATCAGTGCTACTCTTTATAGGTCATAGGATTAGCAAAAATCGTGTACTTTGTGATAGAAATACACACAATGGCCAAAATTATTGCAACATGTAGAAAACGAAATTCATAATCACGTATTGGATTTCAAATTATACCATGGATTCTTGACGAAGTTGCATACACATTTTATTCTCCAGATTCCACGAGGGTGAAAAACGTTTCATTCGATTGTTATGTTCCCTAATTATGGCGGATTAAAGGAACTGCGAACGATAACTTGCCGACTGCACTCAAGAAGGAATATAGACACAGAAACAAAAGTAACCGCTTAATGAATTGTACGGGTTCGTTAGAGTTTACTTCAATTTTTACGGGAGAAAATCAGAGTGGTTGTGAGGACCGGAAATGAGATAAAGTCAATGAAGGCAGTGGTCTTGTAAAAAATCGGGAAACTCGTAGACATCCGAAATGCAATTCGAATAGTAGATCACGTAGTTTACCTAAATAATCTCTAATTACGCGTTCACATTGCATGACAAAACAGCACAATACAAAAGGTGCAATTAAAAAGTTGTTTTCAAGTTATCACGTGACCTCTTGTCATTACATTTCTCGAGTCCAACGGTGATGGAGGTGCTCCATTTCAGTATGCCGTGCCCTGCAATATACGAACTGCCATTTAACCACCAGCTTCACGTCGAAGACTTTCGCGCATCACTAATTGAATTTTTCACCAACACTAAATTGAACATCATCAAACTTAATTCCCTTTGCATCAACCCATTACTTACAGACCCCATATCATCTCAAACATGTGACCACCCATCCTTCATTACACCCACAAACAATTCTGGTTCTG